>CM050169.1:130322351-130518300 GCA_027410445.1 Discoglossus pictus | reverse complement strand
TATCTCTTTCCCTATAACCCTACCTCTCTCTTTCCCCCCCTCCCTCTTTCCCCCCTCCCTCTTTCCCCCTCTCTCTTCCCCCCTCTCCCTCTTTCCCCCTCTCCCTCTTTCCCCCTCTCCCCCACCTCTCTCTCCCCCCCTCTCCCCCACCTCTCTCTTCCCCCCCTCTCCCCCACCTCTCTCTTCCCCCCACTCTCTTCCCCCCTCTCCCTTCCCCCCACTCTCTTCCCCCCTCTCCCTTCCCCCCTCTCCCCTCTCCCTTTCCACCTCTTTCACCTTCTCCCCTCTCTCCCACTTCCCCCCTCTCACCCTCCCTCTTTCCTACTCTCACCCTCTTCCCCCCTCCCCCATTTCTTCCTCTTTCCCCCTCCCCCACTTCCCCCTCTTTCCCCCTATCCCTTTCCTCCTCTTCCCTCTTTCACCTTCTCACCTCTTTCCCCCTCCCTCTTTCCCCCTCTCCCCACTCTCCCTCTTTCCCCCTCTCTCTCTTTCCCTCTCTTCCCCCCTCTCTCTCTTTCCCCCTCTCTCTCTTCCCCCCTCTCTCTCTTTCCCCCTCTCTCTCTTTCCCCCTCTCTCTCTTTCCCCCCCTCTCTCTCCCTCTCTTTCTCCCTCCCCCTCCCAACCTCTCCCCCCCTTTTCCCCTTCCCCCTCTATCTCTCTCCCCCTCTATCTCTCTCCCCCCTCTCCCCACTTCCCCCTCTGCCCCCTCTCTTTCCCCCCTCTCCCTCTCTCCCCCTTTCCCCTCTATCTCTCCCACTCTCCCCCTTTCTCCTCTATCTCTCCCACTCTCCCCCTTTCCCCTCTATCTCTCCCTCTCTCCCCCTTTCCCCTCTATCTCTACCTCTCTCCCCCTTTCCCCTCTATCTCTCCCTCTCTCCCCCTTTCCCCCCTATCTCTCCCTCTCTCCCCCTTTCCCCCTCTATCTCTCCCTCTCTTCCCCTTCCCCCCCTCTATCTCTCCCTCTCTCCCCCTCTATCTCTTCCACCTCTCTCTCTCTTTCCCCCTCTTCCACCTCTATCTTTCCCCCTCTTCTTTCCATCTTATATATATATATATATATATATATATATATCCCCTTCCTCCACTTTTCAGGAGATAAGTATAAAACCCCAGGCTCCAAGTTATAAGGAACAGAGAAAACGGATACATTTTAGAACACTCTTAATTGTCACTTATCTTTGTAGGAAGAAGAATTACTAAATTATTGATTTTTGGTTTCCTTGCTTTGGGAAAAGTACTATGTACGTAAGATTTAAAAAGCTGAAAGACAGGGCCTTCTATTCTTTTGCCATGTGTTAATATTGTATTTTTCTTTGTACTTTGGCTTGCTGCAAATAAAGTAGAATAATAAATAATAATTTAATTTTCTCACCTCCTCCGGGAGCAAACTTATTCTTTTAGAGCTTAATATTTAATTAATTGGCTGTTCTAAAATAAAAATCTGCAGACTAAGAAAAGGAAAATCTTTCATTTATTCATTGGGAGACCAAAATGCCTAAATTGCATAGGGGTTAAAAAAAAGTTCAATGACCTGCACTATCTGTTCTATTGAAATCTTGCAACAAATATATCTAAACAGACAAACTATAGTAAGTCTTAACACTGGTGATTATATTCATGATATGTGCTGGATTTCATAGAAGACCCAGACTTAAAAGAACAGACCCATCAATAGGCAGCAGAGAACATGTTCACCACTGTCCCTCCATTCTCTGTCATTTCTTATCTTACCCATTTCCCCTCTCAATCACATTTCTCACAGGCTCTCAATTCACTCTTTTTCTTCCCATTTTCCGAAGTAATTCTTTTTTTTTCTCCCAACCACCTCCTCACTTTCCCCATCCCTTTGATTTGGCAGCAGATACAAAAAAATAAACCAGGTAGAACAGGGGTGAGAAAGTTCAATCCTGGAGGGCAGCACAAAGGCCTGGATGTGAAGATTTACCTGCTGTATACAGGCAAGGCTATCACTTTCAGTCCTCCTGATTGATTCACCTGTGCACAGAAAGAAAATCCTCAAATCCAGGCCTGTGTACAGCCCTCCACGACCAAACTTGCCCCACCCTGAACCTCCCATTCTACTAAAAAGTGTGGCTTAATTAGGCTTCAGGATAGCTGTATGTTTATGCAAGCCATGCCTAAATTCATTTCTTGCATTTAACCCTACTATTTTCACTGCAAAACTGTTCCACTTATCTACTAAGCTTTCTGTACACAAATACATTTGCTTTGGGGCTGTAGAATGGGAGGTACCTAACATCTTTGTTTAATGCAGACTTGATGGGGCTGCAATGAGCACCAAAGGCGCTCAGTGCGGCCCTCCCGATGAGCTCCAAAGGTGCTCATTGCCAGGCCAGGAATGTCAAGGGTGCGGGGGGGGGGGGGGGGGCGGGCTCGCAATGAGCGCCAAAGCATTCGCGAGGCCCTGTAATCCTTATGGCACACATGAACGGCTCAGCTCCCTCCCCACTGTCGAAGTCACACACTGCTGCTCCTAAGCCACACACACACGTTCCTCATATCCCCCCCTCCGCTCCAGCTACTCCGCTGCCTCCATAAGCCAGACTACAGGGTGGAGCCGGAAGCAAGACATGGCGTCACTTTACATTGAATTGTAGCATTCTGCATTGCCAAGGCTGGAATGTAGAGGGGGGGGAGAACAGGCTAGCAATGAGTGACAAAGGCACGCATTGCAAGGCCCTGTAATCCTCATGGCACACATGAACGACTCAGCTCCCTCCCCACTGCCGCATTCACACACTACTGCTCTCATGACACACAAGCTCCTCTCACCTCCGCCACCACCAAAAACCATACTACAGAGTAGAGCCGGGAAAAAGAGTGACGGCCTTGACAAAAAAAACAGCGTCGCTTTACATCGAATTGCGGACTTGAAAAAAAAATGGCCGCCATTTATTTTCAATGTAAACAGATGCCATTTCCCATTTCAAGCACGTAACTCTGTTCAAGGGAGCCAGTCGCAAGGGGACACAGAGATAAGAAAGAGGGGGTGGGGGGGAGGAGAGAGACAGGGGAGGGAGAGCAGAGCAAACAAACAGACACAGGGGAGGGAGTAGAAGGGGAAGAGACACAGGGGAGGGAGGGTAAAGAGACAAAGGGGAAGGAGGGGAAAGAGACACAGGAGAGGGAGGGGAAAGAGACACAGGAGAGGGAGGGGAAAGAGACACAGGAGAGGGAGGGGGAAAGGGACACAGGATAGGGAGGGGGAAAGAGACACAGGAGAGGGAGGGGGAAAGAGACACAGGAGAGGGAGAGTGGGGAAAGAGACACAAGAGAGGGGGAGAGGGAGTGGGGAAGAGACACATGAGAGGGAGGACAGAGACACAGGAGAGGGAGGGAGTAAGGGGGAGAGACACAGGAGAGGGTGGTAAAGAGACACAGGAGAGGGAGGACAGAGACACAGGAGAGGGAGGACAGAGACACAGGAGAGGGAGGGAGTGAGGGGGAGAGACACAGGAGAGGGTGGTAAAGAGACACAGGAGAGGGGGGAAGAGACACAGAAGAGGGGGGAAAGACACAGGAGAGGGAGTCGAGAGGAAGAGACACAGGAGAGGGAGAGTGGGGACAGAGACACTAGAGAGGGAGTAGAGGGGAGAGACACAGGAGAGGGAGTAGAGGGAAGAGACACAGGAGAGGGAGGGGAAGAGACACAGGAGAGGGAGGGGGGAAGACACAGGAGAGGGAGGGGGAAGACACAGGAGAGGGAGGGGGAAGACACAGGAGAGGGAGGGGGAAAGACACAGGAGAGAGAGGGGGAAAGAGACTCAAGAGTGGGAGGACAGAGACACAGGGGAGGGAGGACAGACACACAGGAGAGAGATGACAGAGACACTGGAGAGGGAGTAGAGGGGAAGAGACACAGGAGAGGAGGATAAAAGGACACAGGAGATGGGGGAAGAAACACAGAAGAGGGGTGAAAGAGACACAGAAGAGGGGTGAAAGAGACACAGAAGAGGGAGAGGGGGAGACACACAGGAGAGGAAGAGGGGGGCAGAGACACTAGGGAGGGAGTGAGGGGGGAAATACACAGGGGAGGGAGTGAGGGGAGAGACACAGGAGATGGAGTAGAGGGGAAGAGACACAGGAGAGGGGGCATCAGAGTTTTCTCTAGGGAATCTTGTCTTCTCATGATATAGCCAACTATTTGAGCTTTAGCTTCATGCTCAAACCTTCCAGTGAATAGTTTGACTTTATTTCCTGTTATATGAGTGGATTAGATTTTCTTTCAGTCCAAGGGAACTTTAAGCAGTTTTCTCCAGCACCACAATTCAAAGGAGTCAATAACATTGCAATAAGCCTTCTCTACAACTGCATGTTACTACAGGGAATACCCTTGTTCTATCTATGTGGACCCTCTCTGCTTTTTAATAAGTTTGTCCTGTCTTGTCACAGCTTTCCTCCCCAGAAGCAAACAAATATATATATATATATATATATATATATATATATATATATATATATATATATACAGGGAGAGCAGAATTATTAGGCAAATGAGTATTTTGGACATATCATCCTCTTTATGCATGTTGTCTTACTCCAAGCTGTATAGGCTCGAAAGCCTACTACCAATTAAGCATATTAGGTGATGTGCATCTCTGTAATGAGAAGGGGTGTGGTCTAATGACATCAACACCCTATATCAGGTGTGCATAATTATTAGGCAACTTCCTTTCCTTTGGCAAAATGGGTCAAAAGAAGGACTTGACAGGCTCAGAAAAGTCAAAAATAGTGAGATATCTTGCAGAGGGATGCAGCACTCTTAAAATTGCAAAGCTTCTGAAGCGTGATCATCGAACAATCAAGCGTTTCCTTCAAAATAGTCAACAGGGTCGCAAGAAGCGTGTGGAAAAACCAAGGCGCAAAATAACTGCCCATGAACTGAGAAAAGTCAAGCGTGCAGCTGCCACGATGCCACTTGCCACCAGTAAAAGCACAAGGTGTGCAATACTCAGAGACATGGCCAAGGTAAGAAAGGCTGAAAGACGACCACCACTGAACAAGACACACAAGCTGAAACGTCAAGACTGGGCCAAGAAATATCTCAAGACTGATTTTTCTAAGGTTTTATGGACTGATGAAATGAGAGTGAGCCTCGATGGGCCAGATGGATGGGCCCGTGGCTGGATTGGTAAAGGGCAGAGAGCTCCAGTCCGACTCAGACGCCAGCAAGGTGGAGGTGGAGTACTGGTTTGGGCTGGTATCATCAAAGATGAGCTTGTGGGGCCTTTTCGGGTTGAGGATGGAGTCAAGCTCAACTCCCAGTACCTGGAAGACACCTTCTTCAAGCAGTGGTACAGGAAGAAGTCTGCATCCTTCAAGAAAAACATGATTTTCATGCAGGACAATGCTCCATCACACGCGTCCAAGTACTCCACAGCGTGGCTGGCAAGAAAGGGTATAAAAGAAGAAAATCTAATGACATGGCCTCCTTGTTCACCTGATCTGAACCCCATTGAGAACCTGTGGTCCATCATCAAATGTGAGATTTACAGGGAGGGAAAACAGTACACCTCTCTGAACAGTGTCTGAGAGGCTGTGGTTGCTGCTGCACGTAATGTTGATGGTGAACAGATCAAAACACTCACAGAATCCATGGATGGCAGGCTTTTGAGTGTCCTTGCAAAGAAAGGATGGCTTTATTGGTCACTGATTTGTTTTTGTTTTGTTTTTGAATGTCAGAAATGTATATTTGTGAATGTTGAGATGTTATATTGGTTTCACTGGTAAAAATAAATAATTGAAATGGGTATATATTTGTTTTTTGTTAAGTTGCCTAATAATTATGCACAGTAATAGTCACCTGCACACACAGATATCCCCCTAAAATAGCTAAAACTAAAAACAAACTAAAAACTACTTCCAAAAATATTCAGCTTTGATATTAATTAGTTTTTTGGGTTCATTGAGAACATGGTTGTTGTTCAATAATAAAATTAATCCTCAAAAATACAACTTGCCTAATAATTCTGCACTCCCTGTATATATATATATATATATATATATATATATATATATATATATTTATTTTTTAGGAGTCAAGTTGCAGGGCCTTAAGCATTACCTTGCTGGCTTGTGAAATGATTGGAATTGTTTGAAGATTGGAGCACTCTTTTGCACAGCATTTTTTTTTTGGGGGGGGAGGGGTTCAGTCCACTGGCAATGTTTGTTGGCATAATGCAAGCAACACTTTCACAGCTTTATCGTGTAGGATTTTGAAATTGTCAACTGGGATTCCATCAACTCCAACATCCTTGTTATCAGCAAGGCTTCCTAGGACTCGCTTCACTTCGAGCTCCAAGAAGTCTTGCTCTAGTCAATTGGACAAACTACTGAGGTTATCAATGCTGTTAAGATCTTTCATGTATAAACCACTGCCACCTCTTCTTTATTTGATCTGCCTCTGTTAAGTGCCTACCATGTTTGTATGTTATTCCTTCCACTTTGGCATGAAAGGTTTCCTTGAAATCCCCAACTTTCTCAAAGACATCTCTTGACTAACCCAATTCTGTTATCTCGTTACATCACTCAATGTAGAATGTCTCCTTGTCTCTAGAATTCTGCTTTCAGTTGAACAAATATTTTCCTTGGCTACTTTCAATGTCTCATCAGACATCAAGTATGCCTTCTTCGTTTTCTTTCTTTTACAGATTTTTTTTTGACTGCTGGCCAATGTTATGCATAAATAATTTTCAAGTTTAATTAATGATGGAATTACTATCTTACTAGATTTAAAATGATAAATCTTCACAGCATAGATAGGAAGGAGTAAATAGTATTGAGTTACTCCAGTTGGTTTCAGTTTCTAATCAGTATTGATATATAGAAGGCCAATTATTCAGGACTATTCAGACTGAGTGCTGAGTAAGTGCTGAGAACGTAGCACACAACTTTGAAGACTTTCTTCCTTTTCTTGGAATGTATTTTTTATAATAAATAAATATTTTTAAAGGTGGATATTTTCTTATAATGCTTCTGATTACAGGTTGATTAGCAGTACAAGATGTTTATCAGAAATGTGAAGATTTTCCCAGAGTTCAGTGGCCATTGAATATCAGCTATTCCTGCAAGTGAAGCCCTAATTATTGGCAGCAGCCACTTTATCTATTGTTGCTATTTGATTGCATCACGTGATATTGACAGAAAGGCTTGTAAAATTACGTCAATGTGATTTCTGATCTAATGATAGTCATTTACAACTCACTAAAATAGTGGAGCAAAATAAAATTAATAGGACACATTTGTTTCTACACTAGAGCAGCAAAATACATCAAAAGTATAATATATTGTACTTATCTACAAAAACAGATAAACAAATCCAATGGATTTTTGGATCAAGAAAGTTTTTGTGCTGCATTCAGGATAGTGTCATGCGAGTAGTTCAAAACTAACAACAGAGAGGACATAGAACTAAAATATTATGCATGAATAGCACTTTCCATTGTACAATATTGTACTTAAAACAATAAAAAAGGTTGCTGGTCCATCATATGGTTCTGTACACAGTAGGTCTTCCACATTTACTTACCATAAACAGATAGGCAAACTTTAGTAATGAGCTCATCTATCAAACTGCTCCTCTGAGCTCTATCAAGTTTATGTTAATTGCTTCAGTGACCTCATCTATCCATCTCTGCCTCTGTCGTCTCCTCCTTTGTGTGCCTTCATACTTTCCCAACATCAGAGGGAAATCTAGGGAATCTTGCCTTCTCGTGACAAAATATTTGAGCTTCAGGATCAATCTTCCAGTGAACAGTTTGTCTTTATTTACTGAAGTACTAATTTATTGGATCTTCTTGCTGTCCAAAGGACATAAGTAGTTTTCGCCAACATTAAAAAAGGTGTTAATTCTATGGCGCTCAGACTTCTTTATGGTCCAGTTCTCACATCCCTATCTTACTACTGAGAATACCATAGTTCTAACTATGAGGACCTTTGCTGATAGTTTAATATTGTTACTTTTTACTTGCTTGTCCAAGCTTGCCATAGCTTTCCTCACCAGAAGCAAACATCTTAATCTCATGGCTACAGTCACCATCTGAAGTAATGTTAGAACCCAGTAAAAAATAATCTGTCACTGCCTTCTCTTCTTCCTGGTCTATTGGCCAAGAACTGAGATTACCGATGGCCATGATCTTGGTCTTTTTTAATGTTGAGTAGAAGGCCAGCTTTTGCTCGTTCTTCTTTTACCCTCATCAATAGGTCCTTTAGTTTCTCCTCACTTTTAACCATCAAAGTAGTATCATCAGCGTATCTGAGGTTGTTTATATTTCTTTCAGCAATACTGATTCCGGCTTTAGTTTCAACCAGCCCGGCCTTATGCATGATGTACTCTACTTCTAAGTAATAAATAAGGAAACAATATACAACCTTGTCACACTGCTTTCAAATTCTTGGACAATTCTGTTGTCCCATGTTCGGTTCCAATAGAGGCTTCTTGGTTCACATATAGATTCACATATCGTTGGAGTCAAGCTTGTAGGATCTTAAGCATTACCTTGCTGGCATGTGAAATAAGTGCAATGGTTCGCTAATTTGAGCACTATCAGTAAAAAATAATATATATATTTTTGATAAATGTTCTCAGTTTAAGGCATTGTCTTTATAGTTATATAGTATCTCTTCTAGCAATAGTTTACAAATTCACTTTAACCAGTGTAGATATAAAAGTATAAAATATATAAAAAATAAGTCTGAGAAGAACAAAACAAAATAATAATACTAAAAGAAAAGAGTAACATCAATAACAGAAAATAAATGATCTTCTCCATTATTTCTCTTGACACTGCCTTTTTGGGGATTGTGATGTAGACTGACATTTTACAGTCGATTAGCCATCGGCCCATCTCACTTTGCTCTACAAGATGTCTGGCTCTAGCTCATTGAACAAACTATAGAGATAATCACTGCTGTAAAGATCTTTCCTGGATAGATATTTAGTGTATAGATCTGCAGTGTATTCCTGCCACTCCTCTTTATCTGATCTTCTTTTGTTTAATCCCTATCATGTTTGTCTTTTATCGTGTCCACTTTGGCATGAAAGATGCCTTTGAGATCCCCAATTTTAATGAAGAGAGCTCTTGACTAACCTATTCTGTTTTCTTCTTCTATCTCTTTACATGTCTTGCTGTAGAATGTCTCCTGGTCTCTTCTTGCTGTCATCTGGAATTCTGCATTCAGTTGGACAAATCTTTTCCTATTTCCACTACTCCTCATTTTCCTTCTATTGTGGGCTACTTTCAAAGACTTATCAGATAGCAAAAATTAATATTCCTAATCAACAGAAATATAAGAAGTCAAAATGGCTGTTTCCTTGATAATCTTGCAAACTTGGGTTTAAAGTTCATTCAGGCATTCTATCTTCCACGTCTTGTCCCTTCAAGCTATTGTTTACTTCCACTGCATATTCACAAGGGATACTATTTATTTTGTATCCGATTTTCGCTTTTCTTCAACTTAATTCTGAACTTTGCAATTAGAAGCTCATGGTCTGAGCCGCAGTCCGCTCCAGGTCTTGCTTTTGCAGATTGTATAGAGCTCCTCCATCTTTGGCTGCAATGTAGATAGTCAATCTGATCTCTAGGTTGTCATCTGTGATATTCATGTGTAGAGTCATCTCATAGGCTGTTGGAAGAGGGTGTTTGCCATGACCAGAGAATTATCTTTACAGAATTTTACTAATCTCTGACCTGCTTCATTTTGTATTATAAGGCCAAACTTACCCGTTATTCCAGGTGTCATTTGGTTCCCTAATTCAGCATTCCAATCTCCTATGATTTTCTTGGTGTTATATCTATGTGTTAAATCTTTGTAGAACTGGACAACTTCAGCCTCTTCAGCACCTATGGTTGGAGCATAGACTTGGATCACTGTGATGTTGAATGGCTTGCCTTGAATTCAAAATTAAATAATTCTGTAATTTATTGGGTTGTAACCAAGAACTGCTTTAGCCACTCTTTGATTATACTCCATTTCTTCGGAGTCATTCTTGACCACAGTAGATTATCTGGTAGTTGTCTGATGTGAAATGTCCCATTCCAGTCCATTTAAGTTCACCAATTCCCAGGATATCAGTGTTTAACCGTGTCATCTCATTATTGACCACATGTAGTTTGCCTTTGTTCATATTTCTAACATTCCAGGTTCTAAAGCTAAATTGTTCTTTGCAGCATCAGACTTTCCTTTCCCCTCCACAAAGATCCGATGCTGGTTGCGTTTTGGCCCAACCTTCATTAGATCTGGTGCTTTTACTTAACCTCTGCTTTTCTTCAGTAATGTGGTAGGCACCTTCTAACCTGAGGGGCTCATCTTCCAGTGCCATATTGTTTTGTCTCTGGCTGTGAATGTCCATAAAGTTATCTTAGCAACGTTACTGGAGTGGACCGCAATACATTTTTACGTTTAAACGGTTTCATTCAATGTTTCCCTTAATGGAACAAAGAATTGTTTTATATATTTAGATACTATACATATTTTACTTCCCTAGGACTGCTGAAGTTTCAATATATTGAACCTCGTCATTAAATGATACTTATCTGTCAATGGTACATCAGTTTGTAAAAAAGAAAAAAAAGAAAAAACATATGGTGGACCTTTATTGTTTTTATTTTATCATTCCAATAAGTGCAGCATTGTATAGTGTTATTTGTATAAATTTAAAAAAAATGTAGTCAATGAGCTGCTTTTTCTTATTTTTTTTTCAGTTTCAAGTTTTATTAGAAGAGAATACGTATATCAAACTACAAAAAAAAAAATATGTTCAGAAAATATGGTAAGAAAAAGAATAAGTATCAGTAAAAAATAATATATATATTTTTGATAAATGTTCTCAGTTTAAGGCATTGTCTTTATAGTGATATAATATCTCTTCTAGTAATAGTTTACAAATTCACTTTAACCAGTGTAGATATAAAAGTATAAAATATACAAAAAATAAGTCTGAGAAGAACAAAACAAAATAATAATACTAAAAGAAAAGAGTAACATCAATAACAGAAAATAAATGATCTTCTCCATTATTTCTTTTATCAGTTTGTAAGCTTTATCCGAGAGAGAAATTACGTTTTTATGGTTTGCATCTCCTTAGATCTCAGGGGCTGTTACCGAGAACAGACTATAGGCTCCCAACCCCATCCAGTAGTGGAGTACAAAATGATTTTTCTTAGTAATGAAACAGGCAGGACCTTAAGAGAATACCTGGTCAGAAAGCCTACAATGAGACATGAAACACATATACCCGATTCTTACCAGGGATTACCTGGGGGCTTTAGTTTCCCCTCACTGGGGAATGAAACAGGCCCCAGACCTATGAGCTGGGGTGCCGGAACAAGCTCACTAGGACATAAAACAGACAGAGCCCAAATCTGCAGATCACAAGTTTATTTCCAGGAATTCACTTCCAAAATTATTTTCTGACGCATCAAAAAATATTAATAGAGAATATATATTTATCACTGACACAGCCATTTTAATACTTTTTTTTATAACTTTTTTCTAGTCCAACAAAAAGAAAATTAAGAATATCAACCAGAAAAACAAAACATAATCATTGCTTTGGACGTTTCCCGATAAATTATTACATTCAGCGGATGCACAGGCCAGAAACTTAATCTGTCCGGGTTGGGATTAGTGTGCAGGACCAGAAAATCCAGGATTTCAGATATCAGCTTGTCTGTGTGAAATAGAGAAGAGCTGAGCTGGTCACTACCTGCCCCAGAGGGGAGGGGGCCCTGTTTATATACATCTGAGGGAAAGGTGCAGGCCCCTTTATTAGGAGAATAGCTGATTAGCAGAGCAATGCCCAGTCACCATACTGGAACAGCACACAAGCAACTATTGAGATCACTCACAGTTGGAAACCAGCACTAGTGCACCAGCTGCAGGGCCTTCTATAGAACCAATAATCAATAGATCATTCGGGCCAAAATCGCCCTTTATACCATTAGACTGCAATCTACTGGGTCCCCTATTCTACTACACTGGGAATATATATATATATATATATATATATATATATATATATTATAATTTGAGAGCACGAGCGAAGAATATAGATATGTCTCATAAATGTGCAAATGCATTTATATACATACAGTTGCAAGCAAAAGTATGTGAACCCTTTGGAATGATATGGATTTCAACACAAATTGGTCATAAAATGTGATCTGATCTTCATAACAATAGACAATCACACTCTGTTTAAACTAATAACACGCAAATAATTAAATGTTACCATGTTGTTATTGAACACACCATGTAAACATTCACAGTGCAGGTAGAAAAAGTATGTGAACCCATAGACTAATGACATCTCCAAGAGCTAATTGGAGTGAGGTGTCAGCCAACTGGAGTCCAATCAATGAGATGAGATTGGAGGTGTTGGTTACAGCTGCCCTGTCCTATAAAAAAAACACACACCAGTTCTGGGTTTGCTTTTCACAAGAAGCATTGCCTGATGTGAATGATGCTTCGCACAAAAGAGCTCTCAAAAGACCTATGATTAAGAATTGTTGACTTGCATAATAATGGAAAGGGTTATAAAAGTATCTCCAAAAGCCTTGCTGTTCATCAGTCCACAGTAAGACAAATTGTCTATAAATGGAGAAAGTTCAGCACTGCTGCTACTCTCCCTAGGAGTGGCCATCCTGTAAAGATGACTGCAAGAGCACAGCGCAGACTGCTCAATGAGGTGAAGAAGAATCCTAGAGTGTCAGCTAAAGACTTACAAAAGACTCTGGCATATGCTAACATCCCTGTTAGCGAATCTACGATACGTAAAACACTAAACAAGTATGTATATCATGGGAGGATACCACAGAGGAAGCCACTTCTGTCCAAACAAAACATTTCTGCACGTTTACAGTTTGCACAAGAGCACCTGGATGTTCCACAGCAGTACTGGCAAAATATTCTGTGGATAGATGAAACCAATGTTGAGTTGTTTGGAAGAAACACACAATGCTATGTGTGGAGAAAAAGAGGCACAGCACACCAACATCAAAACCTCATCCCAACTGTGAAGTACGGTGGTGGGGGCATCATGGTTTGGGGCTGCTTTGCTGCGTCAGGGCCTGGACGGATTGCTATCATCAAAGGAAAAATGAATTCCCAAGTTTATCAAGACATTTTGCAGATCTTAAGGCCATCTCTCCACCAGCTGAAGCTCAACAGAAGATGGGTGTTGTAACAGGACAACGACCCAAAGCATAGAAGTAAATCAACAACAGAATGGCTTAAACAGAAGAGAATACGCCTTCTGAAGTGGCCCAGTCAGAGTCCTGACCTCAACCTGATTGAGATGCTGTGGCATGACCTCAAGAAAGCGATTCACACCAGACATCCCAAGAATATTGCTGAACTGAAACAGTTCTGTAAAGAGGAATGGTCAAGAATTACTCCTGACCGTTGTGCACGTCTGATCTGCAACTACAGGAAACGTTTGGTTAAAGTTGTTGCTGCCAAAGGAGGTTCAACCGGTTATTAAATCCAAGGGTTCACATACTTTTTCCACCTGCACTGTGAATGTTTACATGGTGTGTTCAATAAAAACATGGCAACCTTTAATACTTTGTGTGTTATTAGTTTAAGCAGACTGTGATTGTCTATTGTTGTGACTTAGATGAAGATCAGATCACATTTTATGACCAATTTGTGCTGAAATCCATATCATTCCAAAGGGTTCACATACTTTTGCTTGCAACTGTATATAGCTGGAAATGTTTTTCTTTGTTTCTCTCTGATCTTGTGCGTTATTCCATCCACACATTTAACAAAAAAAAGTTAGCTGCATCATTTGAAAGCACTTTAATTTAAATTGACTGTCCAGTGAAAAAAGATAATAATACAATTTTTTTTTTTTAAATCACTATACTGAATGCTTTTTTTTCTCACTTTAGAATTGCAAAACTCATGATCCTGATTTAGCTAGCGGCTCCAATTACAATGCTTAATTGTAGTTGCTGTAGGCAGGATCTCCCACTATACTTCCAAGATTGTAAATTTCTAGGTGCACTGACTCTCTCATACTTTTAGACTGTATTTTCCAGAAGGCCGGATGTCACACTACACTGCCAAAATTGAATTTCTTTGCCATTATACTACTCATGTATTGACGTCAATGAACAGAGTCTCGCTTTATAACATGAAAACCGTAACTCCATTGGTTCATTTTCTCTCACTAGATTATAAAGTGGTGAGGGCATATTGTACAGCTACATTTTAAGCTCCTGTGGCATAGGTGTCCAATTCCACTAAGATTGTAAGCTGTTAGGAGCAAGGTATCCTAATATAGTTTATGCTCCTGGACAGAAAGTCTCAAATTAATCAGCCTTTATGCCTTTCAATGGTAAGCTCGTGGGGTTGGAACTCTCATACTGCTGTATTGTTAGCTCTGAAGTGAGAGTCTCCCACTATACCACTTGAGGGTGAATTCATTACGACAGGGCCCCCCACGATACCAATAGATTATGAATTACTTAAGGCAGGGTCTACTATTATTCTGCTCCTCCTGGGGCAAGTGAAGCCAGCACTGCTTTGTGTTTAGTGTATTTGGTCAGACTTTTTTTTATATTATCATTGCACTTTATGTGGGAGAAATGACCTCACATGGCTCCATCAGTTTGGGACAGATGTCTGTACAGGGAGAGAAGGATCGGTCAGACAGAAGAGCCTGAAACTTAAGATTAGATGTGATATGTAGCACACCCTCCACTCTCCAGCGCAGCCACTCCGTGTACTGGAAAGAAACATGCTGCACCCTATAATGTTAATTGGTATCCATGAATGTAAAATGTTTGGAGCTCTGATATTTAGAAAGTTACTTTGTGTGCTCCTAATTGTTTACAGCAATGGGCAGTGAAAAAAACTAAATGGACAGGATCCGTGTCAAGGGGCCATCTGGAGGCTAGAAAAGTGTATATTCTGCTTGTATTTATTTGCTGACTAAGCATCAGTGTAGTATCAAAGCCACATAATGGTACTGAGTATAATTATACTGTGCAGCACAAATTAACTCCATATACACACACTGCAGTGTATAAACTTATTTATCAGCACTAGGAAACAAGACAGGGAGGGGTGCCACCGACCCTGGTATTATGTAAATGTTAAATAATTTGTGGTGTGAAAGGAGAGTGCTGGAATATTTATCTGTGTAATGTTATGGGGCAGAGTGTTTTAGTATCAGGATAATGATTTGATTTGAGCGTATTAGGAATATAAATTTGGTTTATCTGGATCCTCTGAGCAAAAACAGGCAATAAGTAAAATAAAGCAAGAAAGAATAACAGAGGGGGTAGGGTGGTCACGATTGGGGAAGTTGGGATGCTATGGAATGGGAGTGAAAAGAAAAGACCAGTAGAGAGAGGTCAAAAGAACGACTCAAGAAGGGAAGGGAAACTAGAATGTGAGAAGGCAGGGAAAAGGCAGCTTGGTGGGTGAGAGAGGGAAGGAAGGCAGACGGGCAAAAATGCAGAGAGAGGGAAGGAGGTAGTGGGGGTCTGGGAATGGGGAGGGGCAATAAAAAGACGGAAATAGTGCATATAAAAGCATGCAAATCAAAGATACGGAACATCCACCATTACTCCAAGAAGATATCAGTAAATCCCACTTCAGAGGCTGCTGGAATGTGGTTACCGGGCACTCAGGTGAGGCTACAGTGGCCACCTGATAACCCAACTCCTGAATGCCGTAACTCCGCAAAAAAAAAAAAAATTGAAAATACTGGTCCCTTCCCATTGCGGCAGTGTAACCCTTTCACTGCAAGTCTATCGCTTGTACAAAGAAGGGGGGACTGTCTGAAACCCCACAGTGACCTATAAGGTCACGACAGTTAGATGAGCCTTTACCATTCAGAGTTGTTTCACTAAAACTCTGTGGGGGCACAGAGTGAGCAGGGGAGGCACTGTTAGAGGATATAGGGGAGCACTGCTGAGAGTTAATTGGGGAGGCACTAAGAATGGAAATTAAGGGACGAACTGCATGGGGGGTTTATAGGGAAGCACTGCAGAAGGATATAAGAGGAGGTCCTACAGTGCAGGGAATACAAAGTGAAGAACTGGGTAGGGTGGGGAGCTGGTCCCACTTAAGGCAAGAAACTGCCACGGGGCACCTGTGCTGCTAGTGAAATAATACAAAAAAGTATGAGAAATAAAGAAAAATGAACTGGGCAAGTTGCCCACATGGACAGACAGGACAAGCTGCTTCCCGTATGGATGGATTGGATGAAACTGCCACATACACACATTCAGCCGCTAGAAACACAAACCAATTTTGCTTTTTTTTTTTTTTTTTTTATTATCAATAATAATTAATATATTTATATGTGTGTGTGTATGTATATATGTATATATATATATATATATAATTATATATATATATATATATATATATATATATAAAACATTTACTGAACAAACAAAAAAAATGACAAAAAACAAAAACACAATTCTTACACGGTATGAATCGAACGAGATGTGTGTGGGGAGCTCGCTCTATCTGGCACGGAGTGTGTTACACACTTACATTTATGTCAGAGAGAGCAGCTCCAGGGGCTGGTCTGAAATGATTAGAAGGGTGCAGGATAGGACACACAAACACAGTCTCACACCAAATATACACATTAACACAGTCAGCTGTCCATTACACACATATACACCCATTATATACCCTAACACACTCAATATGAACAATACACATACGGACATACCCAATGCATACATATATAAACAATGTGTGTAGTGACCATGTCCACACACTCATACACAAATAATACAGTGTCACAGTCATTACCCAAAATATATAAACAACAGTCACACGTCCAATAAACACACACACACACACAATCCACACCTGATACACACAAACAGTGATGCATTTAGTACATGCACAGACTCTCACAATAGCTTCACACACTAGCACAGCAGCTCAAATACACTGTGACAAATGCACAGACGTATATACACAACCTCACAAATAATGTGCACACATACTTTCACTGAACAAAGGTACTCCTCCTCTATAGTCCCTTCCCACGCTACCACTTTATGCTGAGGTCGCATATATCAATGCATTTACCGATTTGTTGTGACCTCTGACAAGCGTAGGAGAAGTTCACCAACTGTGAGTATTTGGGGGTGGCAAGGGGGGAGGGCAAAGTCTTTTTTTTCTGTCAACGTTTCCAGTTGCAATTGATTTTTTTTTAAATGGTTATAAGTAACCTTTAACCAAAGTGGGTTTCTGTGAGTGAACAACCACCAACCAGAGGTGGCACCTTGTATGGATTCAGAACTTCTACAGGCTAGGGTCAGAATTCTAGAAGGCAGTCTTTAGTAGGTGTCCAAAGTCCCAGGCAATGGAGCCATATATGGGTTTAGATCCTCTGGAGAGAATATTCTAGTGGGTGTCCAGAGATCTGAACAAAACAAGTCACTCATAGATTCATATCCTCTAGACAGCTGTCTATCAGGTGTCCTAATGTTACACAAAATCCATTTCAGATTCGTAATCACTAGACTTGATAACAAATAGGTCTGATGGACTACATACCGATCACATGAAAAAACTCACACCATTCTTATTCTGTTGCACACAGCTCAGTATAAACACAGAATTGCACATACACAGCTCCTAAGATAGATATACAACTCTGTCAGAGGGTGACAGATTTGTCTAAAACTGAATAGCCATCAACATTAGTTAGGAGCCAGCCAAATATTGTTTACGGAACCAAGTTATGGATTACACAAATAAATAACAAAAAATTAGGAGTCAGCACTAAAATTGTAAGTCATGGCTCCGTTACTCCTGGGATTTGTCAAGCTTTGATTTACATGTATACATACAGTTACATCAATGCTTTCACACTACATATAGTTACATACACACTCACATCTGTACTCTATGTATCGCTTCACTCTATAGTTACATACAGACCTCCACCACACCGTTACAAAACACACCTGCACACTACCTACAGTTACATACACATCTCCAGACTATAAACACTCCTCATATACACAGTTACACACATGCACACAACTACACACAATATACAATTATACTAACATACCTCCACACTAAATACTATCAACACGATAGTTACTCACACAGATTCACTATATACAATAACATACACACCCTCTGGCTATATACGCACATACGTACACACATTTTCGCTATGTACACACTTACATATACACACAAACACCTCTTCACCACAGTTACATACAAACCTGTACACCCAATATATACAGACCCATTTCCACACTAAATATGGTCACATACACATCTCATTACATGGACAGTTATATACATTCCCCCTTACTGTGTTCACAAACGTGAACACATGCACTCCTCCTATAGGTATATAAAGATGCACATACATGCACTCAGACACACACACACAGTCCCTTGCCCGCACACAGAACACTTGAAATTATCACTTTAACCCTTCTGTTGCCAGAAAGTCTGATATACTGGCACACTGGATTAATTCTGATCATGATAAATGTGACAGAAGGAAAACAAGAAAAAAAACCCTCCAAGGGGTTGTATTAGATACCAAGCAGCATGTTGCACCAGGGCCTCACGGGCACAGCTTGGGCGTCAGGGCAGGAGCAGCTGGCACCCACACCTACAATGTTTCACTACCCAGTCCTGAAACCCGCTGCCTAGCCGAGGAGATATAAATATAAAATATCAATCTATACCAACTCTAATTTGCCTGATAAATATGTGGCTTCTATTGTAGAGATGACCATTGAGAAAACAGACTTGTCACCACTTGCAAAGCCAGACACACTAGCACCCCAAACTAGTTATAGCGCCATCACTTGCAGAACCAGCTCCACCAGCACCCTAATGAGATATTCCAAGCCAGACATGCTAGCACCACTAACTGGATACACCAAATGAGCACCAAACTAGCCACATTCGCGAGCAGCTGTCAAGTTAAACACCCCATAAGAGAAATGGCAATCCAGAGACTCTGGCAACTGACAGACAAGTTAAGCCAGCATGGGCTAAGCAGGACATGTCAGTAAAATATGCCACGACAAGCACATCTTAATATATTCCAATAGACAGAAACCCAGCATATACTAACCTCTCTTGCCAAATATTTATTATGTACCATTCATATATCATGTACCAGCACCTCCTACAAACTATGTGGTACCAGCCCTTTCTATCAATCATTTAAAGGATGTCAGTCTATCCTACTTGTGATACCTTGGACGCAGGTCTCTACTGTCAGTCAGGCCGTATATGCTGTCAGTCATGCCTTAAGTGTCAGTCATTCCTGCCAGTCATACCTCAAGTACAAACCTCATGATATTTTTGCCTGAGGTGCAAATGTTTTTTTTTTTTTTTTTTACTAGTCCCACCTTTTGGAGCAGTCGTCTGCCACATTTATCTATCTTGAATGGCATCCTGTTATTTCTCCTTGTGGAGCCAGCCTTTCCTGTCACTCTCGCTTCGTACAATTGTCTTTTATCTATTTCCCTTTGTGCGCCAGTTTGTCCCATCTGTTGCCCTCCTGTTTACTGCCTTTGGTACTGGCCTCATCCTCTGGGTAAGCCTCTCCTCCCCATTTAATCAGGGACCAGATTCTCCTGCCTGTTCCCTCGGGGGCCAGCCTCTCCTGCCTGATCCCTCGGGGGCCAGCCTCTCCTGCCTGATCCCTCGGGGGCCAGCCTCTCCTGCCTGATTCCTCGGGGGCCAGCCTCTCCTGCCTGATTCCTCGGGGGCCAGCCTCTCCTGCCTGATTCCTCGGGGGCCAGCCTCTCCTGCCTGATTCCTTGGGGGCCAGCCTCTCCTGCCTGATCCCTCGGGGGCCAGCCTCTCCTGCCCACTTCCAGGTGGACATAATAATCCATGGCATTCTTTGCTGGTGTATCTAGGTTTAAGACAGTCACCAAATAGCTTGCACCATGCCGCTCTTCCCTTCCCATTGGCCCCTCTTGTTTCAAGGAGGAAAGCTCGCTTTCTGAAGCCATGGGATGTTATTACCCCAAATGCTCACCCCCTCCCCATGATACCCAGGCTGCTGATTTCGGAGTGGGCATAAAAGGTAACAAAATAAAGCGATAAACCAGAAGGAGTGGCTCCCAGAAGCAGAGTCTGTGATGGGGTGGGAGGCCGGCCTGTTGATCAGGGGAAGAATACGCATGAAATTTGGAGCTAAAGCTGCAGATTAGAAGTTGGGATCAATCCTCTGTCCAGATAGAAAATCTGTAAAGAGTAGGAAAAAAAAAAAAAACAACACACATTTACAAATAAAATATTTTTTATCACATAAATTTAGAAGTGTGAGGACAATTGTACGTACAAATATTTGTGCCATTAGGTATTAGGTATTAAAAACAGCACATAAATAGTGTTGAAAGATGCTGTTCATGAAATTTGTGCAGGAGTGGATATATTTACTAACATTTGGTGAATCTTAATGCTTAATTACTTCAAGCGCAGAAGTCAAATGAAGAACATAACTGATACTTCAGAATGCATTTGAAATGCAATTCTGTCGAGATGTCACAGTATAATAAAAAAGTGTCTTCCCTGTGAGAACACTATAATTTTGTTTTCTTTTTAATATCCATGCACTATAACAAAGAGTTCACAGATACAGTGTGATAATGTAAACAAAGTGTCCATTCCAGACTACGGAGAAGTACAATTATTATATGGTCTAATGAAGAAAGATAATGTTGCTAGTCAGTACATACATTTCACACCCCTGCCTGCTCCATGCTGAAGTTCAGGTCTGTGTGCTTGTACCCCATCATCATGGCAGAGGGGTAGCAGGATGTGGGGAGTTGTCCACTGTCACCCAGCAAAGACAGGTCTGCATCTTCAGGGTTCTTCTCACAGTCTGGAAGAAGTCACAAAATCAGGATGGGGGCCATAAAAAAGAAACAAAGAAGAAGCACAATAGAGATTATGGAGACAGAAAAGGGAAACAGATTGGGGGGGGGGGGGGGGTCTGTTTTTATCTATCACTTGAGGGAGAGATGGAAGCAAATAAAATCTATAAAAGTCACAAATTTTGTTTTTTTTCCAGACTATTGGCTCGGATTGAAATCAACACCACACCTATTCTCCAAATGTGGGCTGCTTTCATTAATAGATGCAAGCATTGCTCTCCAGAAAGTTAAGCTTTCTTCTCACACACCACATTGATAAAAAAAGATATTAGTGCTTCCACAGTCCAGCAGAGGCATCAATTTGTCTCCCCGCCCCAATTAATAACTAGTAGCATAATTTTACTCCTGCTTAATTATATTCTCAGTCAGAGTTTTCAAAGATATATGTATCTCAATGTCCTGCGGTCATTTAAAGTACCACTGTAAGTTAGGAACAAAAGGGCGACATATTCTAAATCATTTAAGCAAGAGAGCAGAGTCCATTGGAGACAAAGTAGAGACTGTAAGGGGGAGAGTAGTGGGGTAGAGCAAGGTTGTGTGCAGATCGGGTGAACTTGAGACTAGCGTGAATGTTTGAAAACAATTCAATTTGAAGAGCATAATTAGTCAATAAAAAGGTCAGAACGGTAGCCTCTGGTTACAAGAAAGACATTTTGATGCCTCTGCTGGATCACTGCATGCACAATAGGAGCATTTACAGTTCTGCTGCATGGTTTGCAGTTTACCTCATGAACATGTGTAGGGGAAGTGGTTAGGTGTCAAATACTAACAGCAGGCTACAACAAAACAGTGCTGAAGCTAGAGAAGATGGAATTTTCTATACACAAGCTGAGTCTGCTAAATTTAAAGTTTTCTTTATTTTGAACAGTTGCTAATGTTTTTCATTTTTTTTCACGGATATTTAATGTTATAAGTATACAAAAAAAGTAATTTTTTTTTAAAATATGTTGCTGTCTTTTTAAGAGAGACTGGAACAAAGGAGAACTAGAATTTAAAATGGGGTTGTTGCAGCAAAATACATACACATTGAAAAAAAAAAAAAAGGAGACAGCCCAGATTGCTCACCATCTGTCTTTTGGTCCTGGAGCTCCTGACTCCCCCGGTCTATAACGTTAGATTGCCACGTAAGCAAGTAATAGGAAAAACAGTAAGAGTATAAGAGGACAGAAATTGGCTGCTATGGTTTTAGGAGATGCCCTGAGGCAAAGTACTCACCCTCACTTTCCCCGTCATGGAGTTGCTGGCTCAGTACCACATCAGACATGCGAGCTGAACTGAGGGCTTTGCCCGCCAATAAACTCATCCCAGCAATGGCATCCAGCTGAACCTGGGGATACAACAATGGTCAGTGTGAATCCACCAGACATGGTCAGGAAAAGGTCCTGCAGAATCAAAGAACTTGAAAAACAATGCACATCTCTACACATTCCCTTCACTACAGAATAGATCTCCTGGAGCCTCACCACATACAGATCAAATGGAGACCCAGCTCCTCTAGATGATCTCACATTTTTTCTAATATAGAGTACCCTATAATACAGATAATCTGGAGTACCCCCAAATATAGATCACATTCAGTTTCTTCATATATAGATCACTTTGAGTCCCCTCCCAATATAGATAACCTGTTCTACACAATATAGAATTTCTTAAATCATCACAAATCTCATGGAATCGCATCCCTTTCAGATCACCTGAATCCTCCCACCAATATAGATCATTTGGGATCCCACACTGCATATCACCTGGATCTATAAGAAATTCACCAATTGTCACTCTAAAGAACTTCCGTTTTTTCTAACTAAATTTACAAATTCTCCTGAGATTTTAAGCTTTTCTATAGATAACATGAGATATGAAACTTCCCAATAGATATGCCTTTGTTTTCCACCTCCGCTATAGATGCTCATGGAAACACTCCATATTTGATCTTGAGGAATCCGACCCCTATAGATATCCTGAGTTTTCCAACTATCCTTTAGATCCTGCTTGAACACCTCTAAAGCTCTTGTTCTGAGACCCCACCCCAGCCTTGCGCAGACCTACATGAGCATCGTCGCTGGTCTGAATGGTATGGTGTCGTTGGAGCATCCTGGTACGGGGGTGCTCGCAGGGAGAGGCCCGGGCAGGGTAAGTGACGCCATTATGGTCTGGAACCTCCATGACTTCTGGAGGAGACACTCTATCCATGCAGTTCATCAAGGGACCAGATTCTTACAAAAAGGAAAGAAAGATAGAATGTTATCTTGAACAGAACAAAAACCCCAGCACTCAAGTGTGCATTCTACTTCTTCGTCTAGGCTACACAAAACTCCAAACTGTACCACAACAGACACCAGCAGCAAAGGCATCCACTCCCCTTTCTAACCTGGTATTTCTCAAATATATTAATGTAATGCTACGATCTCAGTAAATTTTTCCTGTGGAAGACACAAAAAGGTCATACCTATAGACACAAACAATTCACAAAACCCCAAATGGCAACCAAAAACTCAAAATCACACCCAGTACCTCACAGGGTATTGCCATGACTCTCTTAAAGTCATCACAAACCCTGTCAGAGAGAAATAATCTGTGGCTATTTTATTGTGGAACTGGCCAACCAATTGGAATCGGGAGGTTCCATGGAAGACTGTTTGGGAAACACTGTTTTAAGGCATAAAAAGCCTGAAAAGAAGAGCAACCAGAAATCTGCATTGCATAAATGACACTTTATCAAGAACTACTGTAGTTGAAGTTCTTCTGGACTGCCACATGCACTCTCATTGCTGAGAACTACAAGCTGAACTTGCCAATTAATCATTATCGCCATCAACCAAGAAGAACCAACTTCCAGTGCATTGGTGGCGGTTTGGTTTCGTTTGGAGCAGAAATCCAGTCATTGTGATCCCCAAACTAAACAGTGCTGCTGACAGTTTCAAAGATGAAGTCTGGACCACACTTAACATGACACAGAAGACTCCCAAATATGGTATAATTTAAAACTATAGCTAATAAGCACTTTGTCAGTTGAATTTTATTTCCAGCAAACTAACATTGGCAGCTCAAAATGGCAGCTTTCAGTCTGTCTTTCTGATGAACTTCTAAAATAGATGTGAATCCTTTGTCAGGGAACATTGGGATTAATTACTGATAAGTCCCTGAGGCTTAGGGTTTATGGTCTTGAATGCAGTTGCCTGCAAAGAGAGACTATGCATGCTCAATATTTGGAACCTCCACTGTATCACTTTATACAGCTAAGTGACGGTTTCTTGCTCATATGAACTTTGTATTTTCTGACTTGTAATTGTTTATAAAGGAAGAAATTGTGTTACTGTTGTAAACCATAAATCACTGAGTCACCAAGATTTTTATTTCAATCATTCTGAGAACCATAAATCATTCTGTGTGATGCTTAGTCAGAAAGTAGACCTGATAGGGCCGAGCGCTTTAATTTTGAGTGTGCTTTGGATTTGAGTTTTGACCTTGTTCAAATTGTAATGCAGTGGTTCTCAACCTTTAATCTCACACAGAATTGAGTAAATATAATCTATAACTATGACTAATGGTAAGTGGTATGTTTAAAGTATAGGGCCAGCTGTTGAGAAATACTGACTTAGTGAATATAACAATGTGTGCTCACAGAAATCAAAAACTTCTGAGGTAGCGGTAATTCTTCTGGACTGCAAGACTAAAAAGCAGAACCAACTGAGAACCTGAAACACATATTACAACTTTAAGGCCATCGTCCTTTTTTTTCCCAAACAGGAGCACACTTAATTGTTGCATATTTCTTGTAACAGTCAGTGAAATCTTTATGAAGCTGGCACATGCACTCTGGTTTTAACTAGCAAATGCAAGACACTTAAAACAAAGATACATAATGCAAGTTCACTTTATATGTATGCAATAAATTCTGAGAAGCAAATCATAGAATGTGTGTGCTCAATAGTTAATATTGCCATGGGCCACTATAAACTCAAAATTACAGGCATCTGTGCCAAACATGCTAATATAGTGTTCTCGTAATAGTGCAGTGTACCCCATCCCAAGAAGGATAATGTGTCACAGAGATTACACCTGTTCACTTTTGCTGCTGGCTATTTAGGGTTAAAGGCCTGTCTGTATTTGACCGTCCAAAGGCTGAAGATAGCGAGGATTCCTTAATGAGTCCAAGAATCAGGCAGATAACAAGCCCCAGATAATGTTTAAAGATAGGGAAAGCTGAGATTTCTCTAGTAACCCAACACATCAAACTAAAGAATCAATTAATCTTGCCAATTTCTTAAAAAAAAAATTTTTTGCAGCCAAATCTCACAGCTGCCTCCAGGCTAAATAATAAGATGGATCAAATATTTTTCTAATATATATGGGATAAAGTATGAAAAATCATGAGTAATGCCACACTATGGTGTGGTGTCAATTAGAGATAAAAAATAAGGACTTGGGTATGATGCCATGTAAAGGTCAAAAATAAGAGATCAAGTACAGTGCCACACAGGGCACTGATATGAGACTTGATGAGGAGCCCCTCAGAGGTCAGGTAAGGGAGATTATGTTGAGGTCTTTGGTATGGTGAAGTGTAGGGAGGGAGGTGCTTGGTCTCAGCTTCTTACCTCTGCTGGCTGCCTTGGTTCGGCTGTATGAGGACTGAGACCTGTACTGCTGAGCCCCAATCTCCTGCTCATCCAATGCCAAGCTACTCAGCAGAGATTCTGAGTCCCCATGCCCACTCTCCTGGACAGGAGTGCTCAAAATTCTAGTCTCTTCCTCCTCCTCCCGATGCCCATCTCCCGAGCAGTCCTCCTCCATGCTCTCTGAATGCAACATGGCAGGGTGGTACCGAGGGGGCGGCGGAGTGGTAGGTGCTCGGATCTGCAGGAGATGCTGGGGGTGGTGGTAGCTCTCTGTAGCACTCTGGAATGGCAGAGTCCCTGCATCACCCTGGCTCAGGTGCGAGTTTAACAGTTCGTGTAGCTCCTGTTGCTGCTGTTGGTGCTGTTTAATGAGTTGCATGAAGTCGGCAGGGGGCAGACGCACATCTGCATGCCCAGTTAGGGAGTGACGTGGGGAGAGCAGACCCTGTAGCATGTGAGGCAGTTGCTGGTGGTGCCTTGTGTATGTGCCAGGGGTGGGGGAGAGCAGTGCCTGCTGCAGAGCTGAGGGGGGATAGTTCTGTTGGGGGTTAGTAGAGAAACCAGAGTACTGCTCCAGTTGGGGTACCTTCAGGGCCTGTTGGTACCCTGCACCCCCAGATGAGTTATATGCGGACGCCCCAGTGGCATTGTACCCTGCAGGGGGAGGTCGAGACTGCTCAGGGTACACGTGGGGATGCAAATGAGACTGGTCATAGTTTGTAGAGGGTGAGAAACGACTGACATTCACACTAAAAAACATAAGGAAGCAAAAAGGGGTGATTAGTATGTATTTTTGGAAGTTTGGAGATTCACAGCACCTGAACCTTTCCTAAGCAAAAGGCAACACATTCCTATAATTTAACGGTGTGTCAAGGAAATCCACTCTGTCAGTCACAGGGAGCAGAATAAGAGGCCAAAATACACTCAGTGCCTGCTCTTTCTGCATCTCCAATCTGATGTCTGCGTCTACCTGTGTAGTAAGTACAGTGCTTGCACTCTCTGAACCTATGCCCTTCTTTGCTGTACCTGTCCACTCTGTACGATCCTATGTTCTGTACTTGTGTCCATCTGTGTTATGCCATACCATTCTATGGCAATGTTTTTCTGTGCTCTGTCTGTCCTAGCTGTACCTGTGCCGCATGTGCTCTGACTAGCCTCTCTACACATAGGGCATAGATTAAAAAAAAATGGAAGTCACATGTACAAAGCTCATCTGCTCTAAACCGGTCTTCTCTATACTTGTTCAGTGCTCTGTGTAGCTGCTCTGTACCTGCTCTCTCTGTACCTATGAGTAATGCTTATCTGCTGTGTACTGTGACTGCCCTTTCTGCACCTGTACCCTGTGTTTAATGCTCATGTGCTTCCCTCTCTGTACCTGTGCTCCGTGTGTAGTGCTTGTGTCTCTCAGTGAGGTGGTTGCTTTCTGTACCTGTACCTTATGTGTATTGTTAATGTACTCTGTGGCCCTTCATTTCACTGTGACCCTCTGTGATGATATCTGTAGAGCTTCTCTTCTCTGTACATGGTATGCCTGCTATGTACCTGTGCTCCCTGGTACTGTGCGTGCCCCATATGCAGGTCTCATTCGCTCTGTACCTGTGCCCGTCTGTGCTGTGCCCGTCCGCTCTATATCTGTGCACCTCAGCACTGTCTGCACTCAGCTGCTTGGACAGTGGCCTGTGGCTGTAATTTCCAAGCGATGCCATGAGTGTTGCCCGCTGCTGCATCTGCATGTGGTTGGCACAGGGACTGATTGGTATGCCCCGGGAGGCTCCTGAAAGCTCCGATGGCTCCTGGACCTGGATGGTGACTTGCTGTGTTGCCTGCTGCTGCTGCTGGACACTCATGCGTGGCAGTGCCATACTGGGAGGGGGAGAGGCACTGCTGGGGGGCTGGTACAGGGCACTGTGTGTTGGCATTCCTTGATACTGAGAGGAGGCTGGAGCCCCTGAAATATGTAAGAATAGAAAATCAGACAGCTGCAGGACCATTACATTCTAAACCACATAGGTAATACAATACAGTGTGGTCTACGTTTCCAAATCCAATTGCTTCATTTTGTGATGTAAAGACAAAAATCAAGATAAATTATGTCAGCCATTTTTCCATCTTTAATATGGCTGCAGCCAAAAATTGAACGTGACTTTTCAAGAGAAAAACAAAATGAGATTATTATTATGATTATTAGGAAAACTGAGATTAAAAAATCTACAACACCCTGGTTGCGTAAGTATGCACCCCCACCCCATAACTAATATTTTGTGAGCAGCAATTCTTTGTGAAAAAGTCTTTATCACATACAGATTTACCCCATGCTTCCTTGCAAAAATGTTAGTTAATGATGTTACGGATGATAGTCTTCACAGATCTCCATGGTACATCCAATGTCTTAGATACATTTTATATTCCTCTCCTTATCAATACTGTTCAACAATAAGATCCCATAGTTGTTTTGTCAGCTTCTTGTGGACCATGGCTATCCTAATAGGCTGCAACCACAAAAAATTTGAGGAAATCCTAGAGGAACAGTTGATTTTTATATAGGTTAATGAGAATAACTTGGTTAAGTTGATGGCCGGTGTATGCTACTTACCTTTAGACATGGTTTTGAATGCGATTGGTTAACTCGGAACACAAACACAAACTTAAGTAAACAGGGTGTCATACATTTATTTATAATTTTTCCTAATAATTATCATTTTGTGTTACTTTTGTTGTTTGCAAGATCAGCAAACGATAAAAACCTGCTATTTCAATAAGGTTCTGCAGACTTTTTTTATATCCACTGTAGTTCTGCACCTCACAGCATGGCTAAAATGTGTTTCTGTAGGATGTTTGTAACCTCATTTGATTATATACATTGTATCTGTAAATTGATTGGGCAACCAATTGTGTGTCTGTTGCATTGTTTTGGCACTTAATATGCGGCTGTAATATGGCTGGACCACACACCATGTATGAAAAAGAACTGTGCGTCTATTGTATGGATAGGCATATACCATATCTATAAGAGGGGCAGGTCATACCATGTATCTATAGTATGGCTAGACACGTACCATGTGTCTGCAGTATGGCACTGGAAGATGGTGGTGGGCTGCTGTTTGACTGCCGAAAGAGAGGATTGCTGGTTGCATTTGGAGGGGGACTGGCAGGTTGAATTCGCAACCTGAAAGAGAGAAATAAATAAGAGTAAAAAAGTGTCAGGAGAGGATGCACCCTACTATCAGTAACCACAAGACAGAACCACACCCATCTCTACTCATTGCTGCTCCCCGGTGTCAGTAAATTCTACTTCTACCCAGTGCCACACCCACTGTCTGCAAACTATACATGCAGCTATTCCCATATCTCGGCTGTCTGAAAACACATCCTCTTCATAGTGCCACATTAATCACACCTCGAAGACATCAAAACCCCAGCTCCACACATTGTCACGCCCCACCATCAGCAAACCCCAGCTCCACACATCGTCACGCCCCACCATCAGAAAAACCCCAGCTCCACACATCGTCACACCCCACCATCAGCAAACCCCAGCTCCACACATCGTCACGCCCCACCATCAGCCAACCTCAGCTCCACACATCGTCACGCCTCCCACCATCAGCAAACCCCAGCTCCACACGACACCATCAGCAAACCCCAGGTCCACCCAGTGTCACACTCCACCACCAGCAAAGCCCAGCTCCGCCCTGTACCATACCTCACCATCAGTAAACCCCAACTCCACTCCGTACACCACCATCACAAAAGCCCAGCTCTACCCAGTGCCACACAGCAACAAAACCAAAACTCTGAGTGATTCCATCATATCAGCTACCATATCACTTTAATATCCTTAACCAACAAAGCCAGCTAAGCTTTAATAAAGCTAAATAGTAGATACAGGTGTCAGAATATTTATGAGAGGGGAGGTGGGTGGAGGGACTAATTAGTTATTTGTGGTAGGTCTGCACTTTTTTAAAAGCCCAAATTAGGGTTGAATACTGCACTTGGCCAGACAGAACTCACTCCCAACAACATTACAGTAGACACTCGGTTTACCGGGAGATTGGTAGATGTAGTTTCAGGTTGCTTGAGAGTTACATATAAGAGAGGCCTAGATTAGCTGTACACATGATGCTCTGATAAGTATACGTGTCAGTGAGGGCTGTTCTAGCAGCAGCAGCAGCTTTCACTCCTCACTTACACACAGTTATGTTCGGCTGGAGGGTGCTGTGCTGAACCCGGGGAATGTAACGCCAACACTGCACTGGCTCAGTCACTCATGTCTGTCTGCTTCCAGGTAAAATTCAATTGAAGAGACAGTGGATGAGATCTAGGTGCCTGTAAGCATTTTGTGGCATGACAACCTGGCTCTGGGCATTTGTTTAGCACTATAAATTAAAAAATGTATTTAAAGTACAGTATTCAATTTTTTTTTCTGGTTACTTGAGAGTTCTGGTTGCTTGAGTTCTTGATAACGGAGAGTCTACTGTATATGTTTAAGGCTGTTCAAATACATTTTTTAATAATAGATAATACCTATTTTGTGAGGCATAATCTACCATTGGAGGTATGCTTCTACCCTAATCCAACAATATGATTTTTTTGGATTCTTCTTTAATTATTAATTTTGGTGGAATGGGTCACATCAGGGTGAAATGTGCAATAGAAACTAAGGAGGTATTTTCCAGATAAGATATTTGCTTTTTAAGTGATAAACTTTACCTTGGAAATGTGCGCTTGTTTTAAGTATTGTATTTTGTTATGGGTAACCTAATTAAAGGTGTAGGTACCTGAATAGTAACCATATAATTTTTTACAAAAAACAATAAATATGTTGCTTTGGTTTTTGGATTGTGTTTCCAAAAATCCCTCCACATTGCCTTTCAATTGTATTGATATAATAGAAACAATAAGCGCAACCAATAGATTATTCCCCTAGACCTTAACACAACCTGCAACTTGTGTTTATCCTACTTTTCTATTTTGAGAACCTCGTTGGACCTAACAAAGAACCTGTTCAGTAATCACACTGTGACCTATGGTGAATCACACTGGGATTTGACACAAAACCTCATGGGGACCTGTCAAAAAATAATTTGCGTTAAATATGTTTCTTCTAATAACTACCCTTATCCCAATGAGATTCCACCCCCCAACTGTGCGACACATTGAGATTATAGACTCCCACTGAGATTCCAGTATCACATAGTGCCACCTATTGGACAAATTATACCTTTGGAGCTGGTGGGTGAGTTGTGCTGGCTGACTCTCACAGGTTGGAGCCATTGTAGTTGCCTGGAGAGGGGGAGATGGCTGTGGGGGTCTTGTACAGTCCTGATGAAGGAAAGCAAAAAAAAACACTTTTCACACTACTTAGAGGCTGCGTTCTGGCATAAACAATACATATGTAAATCTAGAGTTTGCTAGGACAGAGTGCCAACTCTAAAACCAGGGTTAGCCTGCAGAGCACAGAGTATACAATCAGGGATAGTCTGCAGCAAACAGAGTGTGATCCCAAGAAGGTCTGTATATAATGAATGTAAACCAAGGGTGAAGCACTGTACCTGGATTTGCTGCAGGATGTGGTTTTGATATTCATGCTGGTACATGACGTGCTGCTGCTGTGTGTGTTCTAGCACCCGCTCATCTAGTTGTATCCCGTATAATCGCTGCAGTTGCTCACATTCCTGCTGACACCAGTAAACTGTTTCAGTGTGGAACACACACACACACAAAACATCATCCTTCCCAACACACATCGCCCTGATCAACACATACTGCATTGCCTACACACACTCAAGGCTGTCCTTTCCAGCATGTCTGGAGGAGCTGTAGTGACAAGAAGCGTTAGATAAGCAGTGTAGAAGTAAGAGAGTGCTGTGGGATTGGAAGTATCACCGGTATTTGCAATGCTGAGGATAAGGGGGTGGATTTATTTTATATTCAGTCCATTACTATTTAGTTATGTGACTCATCCCCATTGACTTCCCCATCTGTACTGTATGTGGAGGTTGCTAAACTGTATTAATAAATATTAATGATTGCCTTCCCCACTCTGCAAGAAAGGGTAATCAGCCACAGTGCTAGACCAAAAATATTAGGACATAAAGCCAGACCCATAAATTGGCAGTGTTATTGCCATTTATTTTGCCAACAAACTAAAGCTTATATTTTCACACACACACACACAAACACATTGTATAGAAAGTACAACACACTGTGACACACAAATGGGCGCTTACAGAGGGAGAGCACTCACCTGTTGCAGCTGTTTAATGCTGCTGTTTTGGTTTCCCATCTTCTCCAGGTGTGCTTTAAATGCCTGGATCGTGGTTGCCCCATCTGAGAATCTCCGGACTGGGGAGAATCGTTCAGCAGGAAGATGAAGGGTATTGGAGTCTTTATACATGGAGCTATACAGGAGAGAGTAGGGAGAGAGAGGGGGGCAAAGGAGAAAAATCCCATGAAGAAAGGGGCAAAAAGAAAAAGTAGGAAGTGAAAGAGAAAAGGAGCAAGAAATTGAGGAGGGAAGGGTGGGAGGGGAGTGAGAGCATGAATAGAGTGGGGAGAAAATAAATTTAAAAAGTAGGCCAGTGAGGGATGGGCATCCAATATTTAGAGGGAAGCCAATGGAAAGTAAATAGCCGATGGGGAGTGTAGGTGAAGGAGGCAGAGAGAAAAGGGGATGAAGAAGTAAGGCAGGTAGAAAGGTACCAATGAAATTAGGGTGGGGGGGAGCAGGAAAAAAAAAAGGAGTGAGACTTTAGTCTACATGGTGTAACAAACACCAAATAACACATTAATATAACAGAGAGACTAAACACACCATTAACTCAATAATACAATAGGGATCCACCTCTGCGTTATTAGGCAAAAAAAAAAAACACACCCTCATGATCCTCCAGCTAACAGTAGCATGCTCTGTAGAAAACAGAAAGCTACAACTGCAATTCAATAACCACCACCTCTCCAAAGTGAGCATGCCCTAGATTATCTGGCCTGCATAACTGATACCATCTATGTTGATTTGTTTGTCTTCTTGACTATAGTATCCAGGACAAGAAGAGAGTTGCGGAAGGGGAGCAGTAGTAACTATTATTGAAGGGAACTATATTTTAAATTATTTTTTATGGCTGCTGTTTGCATATGTATTTTTAATGTTAATTAATAATAAACAAAAAATAAATAAATAAATTGAAAAGCACTTACACTGGCCGTTTAACTGCTCAAAATTAATTGATAGCAACTTGTCCTTAATTCTTGCTCCAGCTACAATAATCATACATAGATACAGTTATCATATCCCTCAATGTGTATATTCTATATTAAGACAAACTACTCAAACTGATAATAGCTTGTGCCAAACTTAAGGGCTAGTATGTTCTTGCTCCAACTGCTATAATTATATGCAGCAATCATTCTAGATATCTTTATAGATATCCAAGTTGCAGTTGATATATCCCTGATACAGAGAATCAAAATTACCTACTCCATTCACATATTTCCTATGCAGTTATTGATCAGAATTCTCAGGATGTTATTACAAATGTGAAAATGAACAATATCACGTGCTACCACATTAGTAATTTCTAAGCAGTGGTCAGATCACATACTTAAAAAATAATTATTAAACAAGTCACTACTAGTGAAAGTTTATTTTAGGAGTGTAAATAACATGTATTTTTTTCTCTTATTAAACTAATTAACATACAAAGGCAGTCTTTCCCCAGGAATATTTAGGTGTAATTTCAAAAGACCAACCGGAAAAAGCTTGAGAAAAATGGCAATAAATAATTTGTACAATTTGCTCAATGTTCCCTCTAAATACCAATATGAGAAGCGGAGAGAGGTAGATGGGGGTAGAACAGTTCAGGTGCAATAAATCAGTCAGAGATCTGTTCTGAGAAAACACTGTGACTTGGCTGTTTACTCCAGCGTGGCATCGGCTGGCTGGCGTACAAAGTTCACACACATCTGAACTCAGCAAAGAAAGGTCAGGAGGGACAATTCAATTTCGATTTTCCCAGGAAAACATTTGTGGCGAATATCAGAACAGCCTAAAAATTATTAACTTCATGAATTAACTCATATGTATTTGAAGATTTCTAATTTGTATCTGAGGAGTGGGTGGTGGATCTGATATCTGATCTGTACTTTTGGAAGAGTATTTTGAGGAGGGAAACTGGTCTATATGTTGGGAGGTGCGTTTTATCGGGAACATAGGAAGGAGGATGCAATCTGTACCCAGGAAACAGCAGGTGGGAGTGATCTGTATTCCTGTATGGAGGAGGTTGTGTGTTTTTTCTGTATAGCCTGTAGGATGAGGAGGGTAAGTGTGAGCTGGATCTTGATAAGGATCAGATGAGTGGTCTGATCTCTATCCCATAAGAGGTATTTGGGGGTATCTTATATGGAATTCAGAAATGAGGAAGTAGGACATTTGAACTCTGTCGCAGGAAGGAGGTTTGAGTGTTTGATCCTGATCTTAGGAAGAAGTGAGTGCTGGTTGCTAATACAGAACCTAGGTAGGAAGTCTAGGTGACTAATCCGAATTCCATTTTGTAGGTAGATGTGACAGTAGATCGGAGACTAGTAACTGACATTAAGTACTAGTCACAGTCACTTACCGGTGCTGGTCAGGGACAAGGTGCGTGGGCCAGCCTCTAGTACGGAAGCCTTGTTGTCCAAGCTGGCGCTGAAGGTCGGGGGAAATCTCTGCGGTGGGGTTGGTCATGGCTAGCGTGTGGCGCTTGGTGCGATTGGCAAGATACCTGCACATGAGAGACAAAGCAGTAAGAATCCTGTCTCAGGCAGTTTTTTTATTATTTATTATAAAAGCTCACCCAAAAAATATATATATATATAAGTTGCGTATGAACTCAACTTAAGTTTGTGTGTTTCGAGTTATACAGCTGATGCACATTGAGCACTGGAAGGGGCCAGGCCAACATAAGAGCTTGGTCCTTTTCTATTTCGGGACCGCATCCCGTTAGAACACTGGGGTGTGCGGCTGCGCCACAGCACCACCTGGTGGTGCAAAAAAATGTACTGCAGGACGAGAACTATTTCAACCTCCGATCTGGCCTTGAGCTATGAGAGGCAAGCCCCAGGCACTGGGGGGCCATATGCCTGCGCCGAACATAGTGATGGCCTCGCTGTTGACTCGCGTCAGTCGAGTTGCGCCACGGAGGTGGAAATTGTTATTTGCCCGCAGTACACTTTTTGGACAACCTAAAAATACATCAACCCAGAGGAAATGAGCAATGAGCGCCGAAGGATCGCAGACGACCAAAACACTTACTCTCTGTGGCAAACAGCATTACCTGCCATACAATTTTATTGCCGTCATTTTTTGACGGGCAAGTCACTAGTATGAATATAGTTAGATGTTAGATATTTCACAGAGCTGTAGTAAAGCAATTCTGCTTTCAAGGTGAAATAGTTGACTATTTTTTTTATCCTAAAAGGACCACTGAGATCATTGTTTTCTACATGATATTGTAAATAACTAAACTCGATAATGGGCTTTCATTGTCTTTAAGCTTCTTGGCTGCTATCTTCTCAGGAGTATGTTCCTGTTACCTATTGAGCTTTTTAATACTCCTATTGAAAGGCATGGCAAATAAAGATGCCACAATCCCATTGCACACATAAAATATTCCTGTGCATTCATAGTTTTCTTCCACCTCAGAAAGTTGATCACCTGATCAAATCCACAATAGTATATTTGCATATAAAAAAATAATAATTAAGGAATGTATTTAAAGGCTGTAATGCAGTGCTTCTCAACCTGTGGGTCGCGACCCTTTTGGTGGTCGAATTACAATTTGTCAGAGGTCACCTAAAACCATCAGAAATGTTTTTTTTTTTGTGTCTATTATAATCTGTAATTTTACTGTTGGGGATCACCACAACTTGTGAAATTGTATTAAAGGGTCGCAGCACTAGGAAGGTTGAGAACCGTTGCTGTAATGTATTCGTTTACATCTTAAAAATAATACATCACACATTACGGATACAATGGCAGCAAAACACCTGCTTTAACTTAACAAAACTCACACTATAAACATGACAACAGTTGACTTCCTATTGTGTAGAGAACATAAAAAAAAAAAAAGGGCCCACACCCCATCACATATATAGTTGTCAGTGTATGTGACGTTTGCGATGTTGGTAACGCAGTTGCGTCCATCGTGAAGCAAGGGATGCCTGCAAGCCTCGCAAAGCGAGCCGTTGACACACGCACAACTTAGGCTGCAAAAAGCGCCAAAGGCGCTCATTGCGCTGAGAGCCTCGCAAAGCGAGGCGAGCTGTTGAAGCATGCAGGACTTGCGAGGGTCGCAACTGAGACCCAAGAGCATAACTCTAAAAACCCGAAAAAACAGCAAAATAATTTAACGAAAATAATAACACACACACACACAGCACAGGGGGAGAGCCAGGAAGCCTGGGAGTGAGGTTGCAAGAGCATTTAAGCCATATTTGGCATTTTCCCTCAAACCAAGAATCAGCTAAGCAAGGAAAAAATGGTGGACGAAAATTGTAAAAATTCTGAAACTGCATAAGAACGAGGCTGAACAAAGCCAGGCACGCGGCACTTAGAAAATAAAACCAACGGCGGTCAGTGCATAACACGCAGACACACAGAGGAGACACACAGAGGAGACACACAGAGGAGACACACAGAGGAGACACACAGAGGTAAGGGACAGGGGGGAGATTGTGGAAAGACATACATATCATTCCCAAGCACAAAACTTCCAGGTTAACGAAACCTGCAATGAGCGGCCAGTACAGTAGGCGGGAGGAAAGGCTCGGAATGAGCGCTAAAGGGGCCTGCGATGAGCACCGCGAGTGGGAGAGGCCTGCAATGAGCACCAAAGGTGCTCATTGTAAGCTCCGAAGGCACTCAGCGTGGGGCTTGCAAAGACTGCCGAAGGTGATCAATGCAAAGCAGGAAAGTTAAAATACACGGGGAGGCTCGTGATGAGCTTCGAAGGTGCTCAGAGGAGCAAAATCCTCACACTGTGTGGCAAACAGCATTGCCAGCCTTACAATTTTATTCCTGTCATTTCTGACGGGCAAGTTCCTAGTAAATATATAAGGTTTTGCTGTTGGGATTGCATGATTGTCTCCCGTCCATTTAATAATCCCTAAATATTATTCTCCGTGGATCCTATCTTTATTGTAACTGGGAGTACTGCTTAGAATTCCTTGGACTGGAAGAAGATCCAATAAATCAGTACTTCATAAGTGATGGTACCACGAAGAGTGAAATGTATATACTGTCAAAACCATCACTTTGCCGGGAGTTGTAATCCACAAATTGACATCCCTTGGCAGGAGATTTCTAACCCCACTAATAAGTGCACTACATAATTAACCCCAGGGCTCTCCAATCATACCCTTGAGATTATGGATATTTGACATACAGTTGTTTGTAAAATATGTACCAAACAACAAAATCAGGCCGTGTGAAAACCATAAACATAAAACATTTTATGAAAAAATCTGATAAGACTCAGTTTATCAGTACATGAAACCATTTTGTGTTCGTTACATCACTTCCTGAGAGTTGGATTAGGAGTGTGGATTTGTAGCTATCAGTAAAGGTACAGGTGGCAGAATGAGAAAACAGAAAGAAATCCAGAGCCTTTGTTTGTAAACTAGATAATATTGAAATTGACACCTCACCCCTCTGCCCAGTAGCAGGAACTTGCATTAAAAAGAAGCAACCATAGCTCTCCAGAAATGTAAATGCCTATTTAACACACACACACACACACACACCTTACAAGGTGGATCACTTCAGGGTCCTACAGAGGAATCAAGAAAAAATTGAATTATATACTAGCTGTATAAACCTTTTTTCTGCTTAATCACGCTCAGCTTTTAAACATATATTTGTATTCCATTGTGCTGTGGTATTTTAAACATGATCCAACCATTAGCGCACTTTCGTACTACTCAAGCAGGAATTCATTATCACAGTGCCATCTTGTGACATACTGAAGGAATGCAATAGGTATAGGCATACAGATACAGATGTCATATTTGGGAAATTGGACAGAGCAAGGTTTAGTTCTACTTTATAAAAAGGGTGATAGATACATGAAACAGGCTTCTAAGAGCAGGGACAAATACAGCAAATGAACGACAAAATCCACAAGATTTATATAAGGCAGTTGTTGTTTAGTAGTGTCAGACTCTCCATGGCCTTATGGACCACAGCACACCAGGCACATCTGTCAGCCACTGCTGCTCTGATTTCCATCAAGCTCATGTTACGTTGTTCAGTGATCTGACCTATCCATTTCTGCCTCTGCCTCTCCCGCTCAAGTGCATTCAATCTTTCCAGCGTAAGAGTCTTCTCTAGGGAGTCATGGCTGCTCGTGATATGGCCAAAATATTTGAGCTTCAGCATCAAGATCCTACTTTCCAGTGAACAGTTCGTCTCGATTTCCTGAAGTACTGATTTATTGGATCTTCTTCCAGTCCAAGGAGTTCTAAGCAGTACTCTTATTTCTTTAAGAACATGCCACATTTTACTGTGATCAACAGGCTTTAGAATAGTCTATGAAGCCAAAGTAAAAATGTTCTGGAACTCTTGCTTTTTCTGTTATCCATCTGACCTTGGCAATTTGATCTCTTGTGCCTCTTCCTACAGCTTGCACATCTGTCAGTTCCTGGTCCACATATTGTTAGAGTTGAGCTTGTAGGATATTAAGCCTTACCTTCTTGGCATGTGAAATGAGCACAATTGTTCGGTAATTAGAGCACTCTGACACTGCCTTTTTTGGGATTGGGATGTAGGCAGACATTTTCCAGTCTATTGGCCATTGTCTTGTTGGCATAAACACTTTCACAGCATCATCTAGTAGAATTTGAATAGTTCAATTAGGGATTCCATCACCTCCTGCAGCCTTATATCAGCTAAGACATCCTAGGGCCCATCTCACTTCGCTCTCCAAGATGTCTCGCTCCAACTCATTGGACAAATATTGAGGTTATCACTGCCGTTAAGATCCTTCCTGTATAGATCTTCAGTGTATTCCTGCCACCTCTTCTTTATCTGATCATCTTCTGTTAAGTCCCTACCATTTTTGTCGTATCACTCCCACATTTGCATGAAAGGTGCCTTTTAGATTCCCAATTTTCTTGAAGAGATCTCTTGACTTACCCATTATGTTATGTTCTTCGATCTCTTTACATCACTCACTGTAGAAAGTCTCCTCTTTCTATCCTCTGGAATTCTGCATTCAGTTGGAAAAATATTTTTCTAACTCAATTCCGTTTTGCTTTCCTTCTATCCTGGGCTACTTTCAAAGCCTCGTCAGACAGCCAGTTTACCTTCTTAGTTTTCTTTCTCTTGGCGATATTATTAGTTGCCATTTCCTGTATAATGTTGCCAAACTTTGTTCCAAAGTTTCTTCAGGAATTCTATCTTCCATGTCTAATTATTAAATCTATTCTTTACTTTCCTGCTTTTCATTTGTTTAATTCTGAACTTTGCAATAAGAAGCTCATGGTCTGAGACGCAGTCAGCTCCAGGTCTTGTTTTTGCTGACTGTATAGGGCTCCTCCATCTTTAGCTGCAAAGTATATAGTCAATCTGATTTTTTTGTTGTCCATCTGGTGATGTCCATGTGTGGAGTGTCTTGGAGGCTGATTGGAAGAGGGTGTTTGCTATGACCAAAGATATTATCTTGACAAAATTCGACTAATCTCTGACCTGCTCCCTTCAGTACTCCAAGGCCAAACATGCCAGTTATTCCAGGTGTCTATTGGTTCACCTACGTTAGCATTGCAACCTCCTATGATGATATGCAACATCTTTTCTAGTGTATCTATATCTATGGACGTGGTTAATGTCTTCACAGAACAGGAAAAGATTGAGCCTTTAAGTGACCTTGTGTTGTAGGGACAAATTTGGATCATTGTGATGTTAAATGGCCTACCCCAAATTTGAATTGAAATTATTATGTCATTTATTGGGTTGTAACTGAGCATTGCTTTGGCCACCATTTGATTGACTAGGATGGCTACTCCATTTCTTCTGCGGGATTCTTGACCACACTAGAAGGGTCTGATGCAAAATATAACATTCCAGTCCATTTAAGTTCACGGATTCCCATGAATCTCCATGTTTAACTTTGTCATATTCATTCTGACCAATTCAGTTTTCTTTGGTTCATAGTTCCAACATTCCAGGTTCCTATGCTGAACTGTTCTTTGCAGCAGAGGATTTTCCTTTGCCCGCCAGACACATCCGCAGCTGGGTGTTCTTTTGCCTTTGGCCGAACCACTTCATTAGATCTGGTGCCACTTGATATTTGCCCTCTGATCTCTCAGTAATGTGGTAGGCACGTTCTGACACGAGGGGCTCGTTTCCGGTGCCATATCATTATGTCTCTGGTTGTGCCTGTCCATAGTTATCTTAACAATGTTACTGGAGTGGACCGCAATTTGTCTGACCTCTCTGCCATAACCTGTCCATCTTTGGTGACCCTACATGGTATAGCTCACAGCTTCATTGAAGTACACAAGCCCCTTAACTACGATAAGGTAGCAATCCGGAGGGGATTAGACCATTAGGTGTAATTAAAAAGGACATTGCATTTGTCTACATCATCAAAACAAAAAGCAAAAAATGTAAACAAGAAGAAAAAAATCTTACATTGCAGCCTTCTTATTGCTTGTCTCTGCAGGAATAATCATAAGCTTTCTGCAAAAGTTTATTCAGTCTTTTTACTGCAACAGGTGTATTCTTTAGTGCAACAGGTGTATTCTTGAGTTTACAAACCTCAAAAAAGGAAACTTAGAGGATCTTTCTTATTGCAGCAAAGATAGTATACAAGTATTTTTTAATTTATGATCCTTTTAGGATCTGAAACTTTACCAGATTTTGGTGTCCATAATTAGCTCATTATATAGTCTGTGGCAACTAAATAAGAGATAAGTAAACACTGTCACCTCTAAAGTCTTAAAAGTTCAAACAACAGAATTTAAAAAATATATAAAAACAGTTAATGATGGTAAGAGTGTCTTTAAGGTCCCAATGAAGTGTTAGGTAAGAGCTGTGAGCATACAGTCTCATGGTTCCATGAGAAAAAGTGGTGCACTGGTAGTGCTAGTGACAGAGGAACATACCTCTCCACTGCCTCCTGGTCTGGTTCCCCATCTGAACTCTCCTCATCACCGGAGTAACAGCAGGTACAGCTGGTGCAAAAAAGAGAAAAAGAGAAAGAGAGGAGAGAAAGAGAGGAGAGACAGACACAGAGACAGACACAGAGACAGACACAGAGACAGACACAGAGAGAGAGAAAGAAAGAAAGAGAGAAAGAAAGAAAGAAAGATAAAAAAAGAAAAAAAAAGAGAGAGAGAGAAAGAAAAAAAGAGAGAGAAAGAAAAAAGAGAGAGAAAGAAAAAAGAGAGAGAGCGAGAGAAAGAAAAAAGAGAGAGAGCGAGAGAAAGAAAAAAGAGAGAGAGCGAGAGAAAGAAAAAAGAGAGAGAGCGAGAGAAAGAAAAAAGAGAGAGAGCGAGAGAAAGAAAAAAGAGAGAGAGCGAGAGAAAGAAAAAAGAGAGAGAGCGAGAGAAAGAAAAAAAGAGAGCGAGAGAAAGAAAAAAGAGAGGCGAGAGAAAGAAAAGAGAGAGAGAGAGGAAAAAAGAGAGGGAGAAAAAGGAGAGAGGGAGGAGAAAAAGGAGAGAGGGAGAAAAAGGAGAGAGAGGAGAGAAAAAGAGAGAGGGGAGAGAAAGAGAGAGAGGGGAGAGAAAGAGAGAGAGGGGAGAGAGAAGAGAGAGAGGGGAGAGAAAAAGAGAGAGGGGAGAGAAAAAGAGAGAGGGGAGAGAAAAAGAGAGAGGGGAGAGAAAAAGAGAGAGGGGAGAGAAAAAGAGTGAGGGAGAGAAAAAGAGTGAGGGAGAGAAAAAGAGAGGGAGAGAGTCATTTTTGTTCTGCAGTCATACACTGCCACTCACAAAGATAGCCAATGGTATCATGTAACTGTGTCAGATTTATAGCAACTTAAGACATGTAGAGCTACACTGATGCCATTTCATTCAAGTACTTGCTTCCAGAATCCCCCACCACAAGCTTGATTTCATTGCCACATAATGCATTGCACCAGAGCCGTAATTTCAGATGTGCTTTGAATGAGTGCTCTCATCAGTCCACGCTTGAAGCAGGATTGTAGAGCACTTGATTAATATAACTGGATTTACATGCTAATATGCCAACAATTATGGTAATGAGTCACCAGACTGATATTTCAAGTTGCAATGACGACTTCCATTCGTCAAGCCCTGTGCTATCCTAACTCAGAGAGAATACTATGCTTACTGTGTATGGGGTTTGGCAGGGAACTACAGTATAATGTGTGTCATACCGGGGAGGGAGCATGTGTTCCCCAACACCGAGAATACATATGTAACCTAAGTAGCGGGAATATAAAAGGGTGACTAGACACTCACTGTTGTCATAGTGACCAGAGGGGATGGTCCTCGCGGCCTCTTCAGGAGCTGCTGGGCATGTAACTGAATGTTGGCCCCTCCATCCGAGGCACGACGTCCTAGAGGCCCCATTCCATTCAGAAGTTGGAGGGTGGGAGGCTGGAGTAGCGATTGTTCCTGAAGAAAAAGATAATTTTTTTAGGCATAGAAAGGATTACACAGGTGAATATATGTATTTGTATTTATACACACACCTTGTATTCAAGGTGGGCTCCAGGAGACAAGTTTTGTATGGGTAGCAAGGGGTGCAAAATATTGGTATTTTGGGTAACAGGAAGGAATGGTGCCTGTGGGGCGACTCTTGGGAACCCAGGAATGATTTTCTGCATCTCTTCAGTGCCACCCTCAGTGCTGGAAAGAAAGATTGAAAACAATGGTGAACAGGAGAAGACTACATACTAAACATCCTCAAAAATCATAACCTCAAATACCTAAAGGCATATACTGAGATTGGATAAATATAACACTAGACCATTTAGACAACCATCACTTTAACACCTACAGGCAGGTCATTATAAATACAGTGTGTTTGCAGCAGGCGGGTCACTGGGCCGCTTGTGTGTTTGCAGCAGGCGGGTCACTGGGCCGCTTGTGTGTGGGCTGCAGGCGGGTCACTTGTCACTTTTGCCCGCTTGTGTGCGGGTCACTTTGCCCACTTGTGTGCGGGTCACTTTGCCCACTTGTGTGCGGGTCACTTTGCCCACTTGTGTGCGGGTCACTTGTGCGCGGGCGGGTCACTGGACTGCTTGTGCGTGGGCTGCAGGCGGGTCACTGGACCACTTATGTCTGTGCAGACTGGTCAGTGCAACCCTAATGTGTGCTGTAAGTGAGTGAATTCAACCTGCTGTGTAGATGCATACTCACTGGGTATCGGGCACTCCTACTGTATGCCTCCTCATGGATAGGTACCGAGCCAGAGCTTCTGGAGATGGCTCCTCTCCCTCATCACTGTCCAGGTTCATGGTGCCATTGGTCTGGAAAACAAAGGAAGATGTGAATACTATAATATGCAAGGTGGAACCAAGGAAGAAAAATGAAAAAGAGATGAGGCACTTGAACATAAATTGAATCCAGGCATTAAATCAAAGAAAGAACTGAACTCAGGGACATGTGAGGAGAGTCGTCTTTGAATCCAAAATAATGCCCTTTTTTTGGACATCACTCTATCCAGAATATTCAGCCCTCTAAACCATTACAGGGAAAGACAATGCACCTTTTAGTTCATCCCTGTTGGGATCAGAGCAGTTTCCTTGATCTAGATTTTACTCCTAAACTCTGAGGCCCCTAATCTGTAGACAGGACTATCTTCTTGAGCCAATGAGAGCAGCAAAGTGATGGGAGATTATCCATTTTCCATGTGTGCATTGTAAAAGTCAAATTGAGCATCCAACCCCTCCGCTATAAAAGTAAAACTATAAGTAATAATTACTGTATCTATTAAATGTTACAAAGAAGTGTCCTACAGTAAAATATTGAAGTTTACTGTAGCTGCTTTGTCTATTTTGTGCAGGTAACTTGAATTCAAGACAATGGAACAAATGCAACAGGGGTAAATATTGCCAATGATTTCTCATCAACATGTGGGTCGATCAGAAATGATGAGTGACCACTCAAAAAGGCAAACTTCAATGATAAATTATTGTAGGGTTTTTAGGCGGTGCTTCTAAATGTAAAGATATATGACTTTCTTGAATCCTGTTCCAGGGTACTATCTTAGGAAGTAGGTGCAGTAGCCAGTACTATTGCCGGACAGTCCTTAAAATTGGGAGATCAAAAGGCAACAGCACCTTATTTACTTTATTTAACTTATTTAGTTACCCATCAAACCAGCCCCTCTCAGTTAACATCACATAACTGCTTGCCCTTCACTCACCTCAACAATCTGGTTTTCAGGATTGATGAGCTGAACCTGTGGTACGTTCATACTAACAGTACTACTCGCTGGGTCAGCCTGCCAGAGAAAATAAAGTGGGTAGTAAAAAAACAGGAATCTAAGTAGCAAACGGGTGTATATGCCAGGTAACAAATGCAAAGAAAGTTGGCAGCAGACTGGTCAGCGGGTGTTAAAAAGAAGACACAATAATGGCCAGTAGCCAGCTCTGATTGTTAATGTTGATAGTCTGCAGCTGGGCATAGAGTACTGAAGGTCAGTCGCCCAGTAAAGTGGAATAAGGAGCCTAGCTTAGTGAATAGGTATAGCCAGTAGCACACCCCATGTGCAGACAGCCAGGAGCCAGGATCCAGGCGTTTGTGGCAAGTAGCACAGTAAACAGGAGGTCAGGTCAGTGTTGGCAGTAAATTGCCCATCCAAGGGTACCCTAACTACTTGAAGGGAAGACCAGTTGGTAGGCAGTTACCTGAATAGCAGGAGGATAGGGCATGGCACGTGGCACACTTGGCAAGCCTGGGAGACGAAGCGTCTTGTGCCTCCTCAGTCTTTCACAAAGCAAACTGTAAATAGCACTGAAGTGATCATAAGCATCTGTCCGGAGAGACTGTAATAGAGGAAAGAACAAGGAGTCAAAATAAGAGAGGTAGAGTAAGACAGAAAAGAGGGAGTTCAGATAGAGGGGAACAGAGTGAGAAGGCGGCAAAGAGTCAGAAAGGATGTGCAAAATACTGGGTCACAAAGGAAAGAGAACAGTCATGAATCAGAAAGGGTTTGTAGTAATGGTAGGCCTCTCACCTGTAAGGTCCTTTCCTTGTCCAGCCCCATCTCATCCATGGTTAGGAGAACCTGCTCATTCAGAGGCTCTCGCTGTCTTTCCAGCTTCACATGTTGACACTCTGCTATTAACTAGAGAGAGGGAAAGGGGAAAGATTTAAGAGATAAGGAAGACAACATTTAGAACCACTTTAAAATTAACGCAGTGGGAAATACCTAAAGATAACACTGTAACATAGCAAGGCACTATACCAAACATGATAATTGTGTCCTTTCATTCTGAATGTGAACAGGTAACCCTTAGATTAAGGAAGGAAGGTTTCTAGGCAGTGGCATTCTGTAAATATCTCCCAACAAAAGCTTATAAGCAGTGTATTGTCAATGGAAACCACTCCCCAAGTGTCCAAAGAAAAACACTAAATACAAATGACCTGGCGTCTTTATCTTTGAGATTGTCCTGTAAGCTCTCTAGATCTTCCTCTGAGCTGGTCTAACGCTGGAGGAGAAAGTAATTCAACTAGAGGTTGAGCATGTAATATTTGGAAATTAAAGGGAGAATACCATTCCAAAATTAAATAGTAAAAAAAAAAATAAAAAAAATAATCCACATATTGTACAGTGTTTAGGCCGTTTTGGTCAGATGTCAGGCAGGCATGCATGGTGGGTTTGTGTGCCCGCCCGACTGCTCCGTCGCATTGCCAGTGGGATCCTTTGTGCAGCCCGACAGCTGAAGATTGCTACCGAGGACAATGATTGTACTAGTCATTTTTAAGTAAAATATTTGCTGAGACATTCACTATTGTCTATGTCAAACATTTTTAAGTAAATCATTGCTGAGAAATTCACCTTTTATTATACAAATGTGTGGCTCACAAATACTAAATAGTTATTTTGATGTGCTAATTAGTGATGTGCTGTTTTTGCAAACACATAACAGTTATACAGTTAGATCCACAGTCATTGAACAAGAATTGTATTAATGTTCAGTGCCTACAACTTCTGAATATTGAACTGGGCTTCAAATAAGACATTTGATCAATCCCATAGCCCACTAGGTTGAATGCCTGTTGTGAGACTATTTTAATTAATACATTGTTTCAGCCACATTATGAAGCCCTCTGAATTCTGCGTGCCGCGTGGATAACCCTTTAAACAAAAACACAAATCCACCCGGGCCCCGTCCTATCATGATCACTTATCACTTTTCCGTTATTGTGGTGCCTACTTATTGTCTAGGATCTCATAAAAACCGAGACTCTTTATCTAGACCGAGATCTGGGCCTCATGTCAGTATTCCCATCCCAACCATAGCCCAGCAGATACAAATCCTAGACTACAGCAATACTGTAGTTATTCACTGGCTTAAACATAATTTTGCCAGTACTAGCTTAAGGCGTGTTAAAAAAAAGTCTCTAAGTGATACTCAAACAAGTCACAATGTGGAGGGAATAGATGCTGTAGTTCCATAGAATAGGACAGCAAGGTTGTGTTGTGACATACTGTGAAAGTGATTAAATGGAATACAAAACATTTTAAAAAATAAGTTAAGCAGGAGTTGGTAGCAGCAACACCTTTATATAATGTATTGTATGCAGCAACACAAGTGTCAAATGAATGGAAACTAGTAACACAAAGACAATTCCATTTACTTGATTTACATTGTTTTGTCTATCGTTTGCATGTAAGATTTCATCTTTATTCCCAAAATGATTGATGCCTCTGGGGTATACGTTACCGAGTTACTATTATCCGTCATTTATAACACACCAACATTTTTTGTAGCGCTATACAGCGTTGGCAAAAAAAGATGGCAAGATTAAGGTACTAAAACAATATAGGAAGTTCAGCTACACCCTTATTGACAATTCCCAACTAAGAGGTTGCTCTCAGAGTGGGTTATCATGTCCATAGAACTAACCTATTAAGGTTAGTTTGTTCTCATATTGAGTGCCTTTATTTTTTTTGTTGCATATGCAAATAAACCCTTAAGGCTTAGTCTCCCTAAGGGTGAGAGGGAGCTCTCCTTGCTCACTGGACCGTAGGGGGTTATTATCTTAACCATACTGACAAGGCCCATAGTAGGCTTTAATATCCTGGTATTGAGTTACACCAGACTGATATACTACAGGATATTTCTCTCTGTGAAAAGCACAAGTGAGAGGTTGCTCTCAAAGTGGCTTATCATGTTTATTGAACTAACTTATTAAGGTTAGTTCATTTTCTGATTGAGCACTTCTTTTTTGTTATTGCATACTAAAAAAAATATTACTACACTGGCAGAAGGGGAACGCTTATATGCTTCAAAGAATGCTAGAAAATTATCTTTCACACAAATTGACTTTATTGGAGGATCTAGTATCAGAGCATCTGGTATGGAAAACGGATTACACATTGTTATGAGCATAGGCATCCTGGAAAACAGGTATGGGAGAGAAACAGCGTAAGAACCAGAAGAAGAACGATGGGACACACTTTAAGTGTTGTACCTAAAAATCAGGAACAAGTGCCCGCTTCATATACATGCTTTAGGATCAGGAATCCAAAATCAGTGTACATTGAAACATGTACAGTGGGATGGTTCCCAAATAAAGTAAACCAATGTCATAAAGTAATTTATTGGATTCTCGAGAGACTGTGTATTAGGTGTGTATGGCTCTAGAGTCAAATGTGACTCCGCATAGCTCATTATTATAACCATTTATTTGTAACACACCAACATATTCCATAGCGCTATACAAGGGTTAAGTTCAAGGGAACAAAACAGCAATATTAACCCATTGAAAAGGAAGTCATTTCTCCACAACAGACACCAGAATAGTATAAGCTTCATGGAATAATAAAAGGCAAGGACTGTAACCACTATATTTTACCAAATGTACGCTATGCCATAACTTAAAAACATAGCAACTCCAGTAATGGAAGTTATATATTTTCTGATGTTAATGTTTTTTCTATACACCAGTGCTTTATTGACCATTTCTTCTGAATTTTGACGATCTTAAGGGACACAGTGGTCAAAAGTTTTCTACATGGTTATTTGAATAACTATACTGATAGTGAACAAAAAGGTTTTTAGAAATTAAAAAAAAAAAAAAAACACACATACTGTACTTAAACACAGCCTTTATTACTGTAGGAATCCATTTTTTTTTTATCAACTGATCATGTAAAGATAGAAACTTCCTGCATATTCAAAGGCTCCTCACACCTCACAAACCAAAATAGTAGATTCCAAGGCAGCATAAACGTACCTAAAAGGTACGTTTATGCTGCTTATTTTTTATTTGCACATATTTTAAATGTATTATCACAGAGGTCCTTTAACTTTAAAGGTTACAAACCCATGATATCACAAAGACCAGCTTAATATTTGAGTTACTTAAACTTAAAAATAACTTATTGATTGGGGAACTTTAGCTTAGCCTCCAGTAAAACATAAGCAAGTTCTCACTAAAGCCGGAGGAGAAAGTAGTTCAACTAAAAGGTTGAGCATGTGATATTTGGAAATTAAAGGAAGAATACCATTCCAAAATGAAATAGTTAAAAAAAAAAAAAACGTTCTTCTTAAAGAGCATGAAAATTGATCCACATATGGTACAGTGTTCAAGCGGTTTTGGTCAGATGCTGGGCTGGCGTGCATGGTGGGTTTATGATGACATAATAGTCCAGCTTTGTATGATGTGACCAAAACCTAATCATTACTGATCTTGACTTACCGTTTCATTGTTTGTTAAAATTCTGTGTATAAACTGCGTAATGCATATTAAAAAATATAGGTGGTTATATGCAAAAAAGAGTGTATAATTTGTCCCTTCTCAACAAGTCTGCTGTATTTCTCTAGTCGTTCTCTATTCCAACAACCTACATGCTTCTTTCATGTCTCTAACACTGACTTCTGCCCCCTGAATATCACATTCATTTCCCTAACATAACCAGACCCTTATTTCCTGCATGTTCCCTCTATGTCCTAACTTTATCCTGTTTGCTGCATTTCCTTCATATCTCTTCTATGTCCTCATATACTGTATGCACTCTCATTGATCCAAACACCTACATAAACCCTTCACAACACTATCATGTGCCATGTACCCTTCACAACACTAACATGTGCCATGTACCCTTCACAACACTAACATGTGCCATGTACCCTTCACAACACTAACATGTGCCATGTACCCTTCACAACACTAACATGTGCCATGTACCCTTCACAACACTAACATGTGCCATGTACCCTTCACAACACTAGCATGTGCCATGTACCCTTCACAACACTAACATGTGCCATGTACCCTTCACAACACTAACATGTGCCATGTACCCTTCACAACACTAACATGTGCCATGTACCCTTCACAACACTAACATGTGCCATGTACCCTTCAAAACACTAACATGTGCCATGTACCCTTCAAAACACTAACATGTGCCATGTACCCTTCAAAACACTAACATGTGCCATGTACCCTTCACAACACTAACATGTGCCATGTACCCTTCACAACACTAACATGTGCCATGTACCCTTCACAACACTAACATGTGCCATGTACCCTTCACAACACTAACATGTGCCATGTACCCTTCACAACACTAACATGTGCCATGTACCCTTCACAACACTAACATGTGCCATGTACCCTTCAAAACACTAACATGTGCCATGTACCCTTCAAAACACTAACATGTGCCATGTACCCTTCAAAACACTAACATGTGCCATGTACCCTTCACAACACTAACATGTGCCATGTACCCTTCACAACACTAACATGTGCCATGTACCCTTCACAACACTAACATGTGCCATGTACCCTTCACAACACTAACATGTGCCATGTACCCTTCAAAACACTAACATGTGCCATGTACCCTTCACAACACTAACATGTGCCATGTACCCTTCACAACACTAACATGTGCCATGTACCCTTCACAACACCAACATGTGCCATGTACCCTTCACAACACTAACATGTGCTTTCAGTTACTAAATATCTCCCTATCTCCATCTTATCCCTAACACAAACTTGTCCCCTCCCTGTCCCTAACAACCAAGTGTCTCCAACATATCGCAAATACTCACCCTGTCAAACTCTACATCCTGTTCTCCGTGGCACATCCACTTGTGTTTACAGATTTGCTCCATTGACAGTCTCTTTGTAGGTTCCAAGACCAGCATGTGTCGGATCAAGTGCTCACATTCTGTGAAGGAGTAAGAGCTCAGTGAGACGTGGAGACAGAGTACATATGATAATCTTGTCAAACAGACTTATAGAATAAGATGATCACACAGGCCTATGTATGTGTGTGTATATATGGCATCCTGATATTTGTACTTCTTTACAAAGTATAATATATATCTATGAAGAGCTTTAATTTAAGGCACCAAGATCCTATAAGAGTTTAATGTGTTCGATATGTTCATTCACCCCTGTATGCATATATTACTGTAGTATTTAAGTAACACAAAGATTACAGTGATATAATACAATGAAACTACTGCTGCTGATTTATGTGCAATATGGGCCCAACTGGGCTTTATCCCATGCATATCTGATGCCTGGTTGATATCACTAGTGGCAGCAGAGTCACCAGTGACTTAATACAGACAAGTGAAATATGTGGGAGTTAGCATGCACAGCCTATGTTAAATCTGCAACTAAGGCACTAGTAAGATGGAGGTCTTGCTATCAAGGATGGACTGAAAATACAAAGCAGGAAAGTATCTTATACAGTGGGATTTTAGTTAGACAACTTTATATCCCTGTGTATTTCAATTATTTTTTTATCATCCAGCCTTCACCTTTGTCTGCTTGACCACTATTTCCAAAATCCAAGATCTAGCACCCAGTTGTGGACCTCAGGATTAGATCACATTTCTATCGAGGCTCCATTACAGTTATGAGACAACTTGTTCTAACAGACAACGGTTATATATCTGAACAACCACTGTACAGTGCCAATAGGATTTGTACTTGTACCTTAATTGGGGTTATCCACTGTGAAGTGAGATTTTGACATCAACCCACCTGGTTTTCAGTATTCATGCAAAGTGAGATTGATGAACTATTTGTTTATTTAAAGGGACACTGGAGTTACCATACATCTGCACCATCATATAAAATAATAATAATAATAATAATAATCATAATAATATACGGAATGAAGAGCGAGGCATTTGTGGGCATATTTGTGTGTCCCGGCTCAACTTCCCAGAATGCAGTGTAATAACTGTTTTTCTCGGAATTCTGAGCTGGAAGCAGGTTTTTTAACTTGCTTTAGACATTCAAATGTGAAAACAGATGTACTTTTTATTTACTGTACTACTGTATTATAAATGATTGTTGTTGTGAAGTACCTACTCATAATTTCCACAACACAAGCTGAGATCCCGCTCCATGCTGATGATAGCCAGTAAGCTTGAAACAGCTGTACATGGATTGGATACTCAGCCTGTGTTTATTCCAACCTTGGCTTTGCATTAAAGCTGTGTAATACAGCACACATAAGCTTAAAGGAAGCCATGTTTGATGATGGCTACGGAATGAAGAGCGAGGCATTTACATCTTTTACCTATAAAAACGTATGCATGATCTATGGGGGGCAGACCTTTGCAGGGACTGTTTGAGTGAAAACAGAGCTTTTAAGTACTTGTTAATAAAATAATGTTTAGATATGTAAACAAATACTTAGGGAGTTTGTTTTAATATTAAAACAGGGGGATTTTCATATACCTTTAATCTGTATAATAGCAATGTTTTTACTGTGCAAACATTAAAGCAGAAAATGCTTTCTATTTCTAGTGTGAGAGAAATACTGTGGATTGCTGAATAGTACAAAATGTAAGTATTTTTATTTTAAAGTTATTTTCATCTTGCATTAATACATATTACATACACAATTATCTACTACACTCATTCCTAGTCCTTACTGAAGTATAAGAAGAAATATACCCCTGTTTACTGTAGAATTCTACACATACTTTTATTAGTAACTGTACTAGAATACATACAAACTTATAAAATCAAGAATCTCCAGATTTCCCCTTACCTGTGGACATGAAGAAAGGAATGCGGAATTTTCCGCTCAGTACCCGGGCCCGCAGGTTCTGTAAAGTGCTACCATCGAAAGGAAGGGCGCCGCAGACCAGGACATACAGCACCACACCTAGACTCTGAATACAGTAGGGAGATAAAGTGAGTATCACAACAATGGTCAAATACCCAAAGTCCCCCTCCTGACACCTTCACACCTAAGCATTAACCCCTACTGGCTCTGTTCTAAAGGACCTCTGTGGACATATAGTTAAAATATATTTTGAAGACCTTCACTTAAAATTACCCAAAATGTTTTTCCAATGGAAAATATTACCCTACATATTCACTTAAGCTGTATCATTTTGATTTCTAGGGATGGACTTTCTGAGGTTGGTGGAGATACAGTGGGAATATGGTATATACAACTTCCAGAGCTTTGAATAGCTGTAGAGGGAAGTTCATTAGTAACAGAGAATATGAATGCCTAAAATAAGAACAATTTGATTTAAAATCATTAAATTTAGTGATTGAAAAGATCATATAGGCAAAAATGACCACAGGGATTCTTTAACAGAAAGTCTGACAGGATCATTTTTTAGTACACATCTGCCTGTGTTGGCTACATGACCTTGGCTCATGGAGTCATTCTTACCACCCCACAGAAGTAAAGTGGATATTTCATCTCATTAGTACTGTACGAGAGACCCAAGAGTAAAGTAGCCATTTTTTCAGTTATTCTACTATCCCCACAATTACTGTGATACTGTGTCACAAGCACTGTGTGACTAACGTCTCTAACTGAACATTCATTATACAACCATAACCACTTGAAGAATGGACATTGTGTGACAGATGACTCTCAACTGGCATACACAATCCTAAGCCCCCTAAGAGAAAAATGAATTTTGTGTCACCAGATAATCATCACTCACCCAGATGTCAACTTTGGGTCCATCATACTCCTTCCCCTCAAACAACTCTGGGGCAGCATAAGGAGGGCTCCCGCACCAAGTCTTTAGCAGCTGTCCAGGAGTGAAACGGTTACTGAAGCCAAAATCTGCAAATGAGATTAATAAACCAGATTAAATAAATGCACCACATTACAAGAGAAATATGCAGGAGACGTATAATACAGAATGCTAATAAAGGACCACTGTAGTGCATTTATAAGTAAAGCTTGTGCATTTGTTCTCTGGGGCACATACCATTAAAAACAGTATGGAGATTAAAATACATAAAGGTTAATATTTTCTTCTTTTGTGTCGGTCAGTTATTCACCTTTTTATGAGGTGGGGACAGCTCTATCTGAAGGCTTGAGGAAAAAAAAGGATTCAACCAGTCACCTTCAGACTGAACACTTTCAATAAAGGGGATGGGGCCATGATGCACCATCTTTGGACGGCACTAATGGGACAAGTTACTATCAAGTTGTTATCTCTGTAGTGGGGTGGATGCTAAACCCCATGCTCTTGCACGAAAAGGGCACTAGTGGACGGCTTAAATGATGCCTTTCCCAGAGGGTTGAGTTCTTCCAGACCCCTTGGCTTATTCCCAAGGGACAAAACATGAGTAAAGTGTGAATAACAAAAAAAAAAAATCCCAAATACCTAAAATACGAGTAAACTGTCGGACACCCCGGGAACAGAACCCCCGCAAATGTCAAGGGTCACCTGTAATGTTCTTTTACTTGCTATTTATCCCACATTATAACCCGATTTGCTGCACACTACTAATACTGCACACATCATCCATTTTTGAGTCTATTTGGATTAAAATAGATATTTTTTCCCCAATTTTAAATTAGCTTCATACATATTATAGTTACATAGTAATGGAGGTTGGAAAAAAAAAAGACTTAGTCCATCATCCTTTTAAAATCTCCTCTGATCTGCAATATGTGGATTAGTTGTTAATTGATCCAGAGGAAGGCAAACAGAAAAAAATGCAGTGAAACTTTGCCAACTGTCTCAAAGGGGGGGGAAATGAATTGCTTTCTAACCCCAGGTACTGGCGATCGGATTCTCTCTGGATCAATACTCCCTCTCTAATTAACCAGGATAACCCTGAATAGCCTTTTAAATAAAAAATATATCCATTCCCTTTTTGAAGTTATCTATCAAATCTACTGTCACCACCTCCTTTGGTAGAGAAATCCACAGATTAACAACCCTTATTGTGAAGAACCCTTTTCTTTAAGGTGTAATATTTTCACTTGCTCACTTAACAAATCTTTATACTGACCCTGGATGTATTTATATAAGGTAATCATATCCCCTCTTAGACAACTTTTGTTCTAGAGAAAATAAGTTTAAATTGGTTATCCTTTCTTCATAACTTAGCCCCTCCATTCCCTTTATTAGTTTTGTTGCCCTTATCTGTACCTTTTCCAGCTCTAAAATGTCCTGTTTATGAAGTGGTGTCAAAAATTGAACTCCATAATCCAAATTAGGGCATATTATTATTTTATTATCGTTTATTTGTAACTCGCCAACATATTCTGTAGCGCTATACAGAAGTTAAGTTACAGGCATTGACAAGTTCAAGATTCACACATTGCAATGAATGGAGGGCCCGGTCTTTGAGCTTGGAATCCGGTGTCCATAGCGATTTCCCTAAAGCACCTTGCAGGATTGAAACTCGCAGACTTACAAAAATGGCATACAAGGGATTTTTAGAGTGGCAGAATTATATTTGCTTCCTTGCCTTCTATACCCTTCGTAATACATGCTAATATTTTATTTGCCTTTGCAGCTGCTGCTTGGCTTTGAGCACTGTTAACTAGGTGGTTGTCCACAAGTACTTCCAAATCCCTTTCAATATCGTATACCCCTAGATTTGCTCCATTAAGATTATAAATTGCATGGCTATTTTTCCTTCCCAGATGCATAACTTTACATGTATACATATTAAGTCTCATCTGCCATAATTTATGTAAATTCTTTTGGGGTGAAAGTACAACATTATCGGATTTAAATTACCTTGCACAACTTCATGTCATCAGCAAAAATGTACACACTACTTTCCAGTCCCACTTCTAAGTCATTAATAAATATGTTAAAAAGGAGAGGACCTAGTACTGAGCCCTGAGGAACCCCACTTACCACATTAGTCCAATCTGAGTATGTTCCATTTACAACAACCCTTTGCTTCCTATCTTTTAGTCAGCTCTCAAATCCATGAGCAGATATTTACTGCAATTCCTGTATTCCTTAGTTTGCATAATAGTCTTCTGTGTGGCACTGTATCAAACGCCTTTGCAAAATACAAAAAGACTCTATCCACGGAGTTGTCTCAATTCAAGTTCCTTTTAACCTCCTCATAGAAACAAATTAGATTTGTTTGACATGACCTATCCCTCATAAATCCATGTTGGCTCCTACTTATAATCCCCTTCAAATAAACACATTCTTGTTATTACCCCTTCTAAAAGCTTTCCCACTACAGAAGTGAGGCTTACAGGTCTATAAACTCCCCGTATTTGCTCTTGCTCCCTTCTTAAATATAGGTATCACCTCTGCTTTTCACCAGTCATCTGGTAGCGACCCCGTGTTAAGTGAATCTTGAAAAATTAAATATAATGGTTTGGCTATTACAGAACCCAGTTCCCTCCGTACCCTTGAATGTATTCCAGCAGGACCTGGGGCTTTATTAACATAATATAAGCAGACAGTTTGCTTATTTTTTTAGGGGCCACTTTTAAAGGCGTTGATTAATATTTGTATCAGCCACAGAAGATCTTTCACCTGCTTGGTAAATATGTATATTTTGTTGCTGTTCTAAATCTATTTTGGTACTAACATCTCTAGACACACATCCTCCTATCACTCCCCCCCAGTAAAGTGAATTCTGCTTTGCTAGCACCGTGTCACTCATGTGTCTTGACTGGACACACATCCTCCTACCAGTAAAGTGAATAAGGTGTCACTGATGGTTTTGTCAGGGCACACCCCATTCTACCACCTCCATAAATGGAAAGGATACTGTGTCACCAGCACTCCATGAATGACACCTAACTTGACATAAGTTATCATACCACCGGCACCAGTAAAGTGTCAACTGTATCACTAGTACTGTGTGACTTATGTCTCTTGACAGGATACATCATCCTAGTGCTATTACATACTAAATCTAACACTACATGGAAGCCATCACCTCTGCGCTCAGTCAGCAAGACAGTGATCTTTAAAACTATTCATCTGTTTCTGTAGTCTCTTGTCCTATCCAGCTCCATTTCCCATACTGGGATATTTTGTAATGACTTTAGCACCACACAGATGCTGGTAGGTCCTGCAGGAAATATTATGTTCATTATCTCTCAACTCACTATACAGACAACCCTATACACCTATTAAACTTGATTGGTGAATAAAAGGTAAGAACAGTGTACAAAAAGGTCACAATACAGACAATAAACCTATCTGTCTTCTACTATTATTATTACACTATTTTTAGAGTGCCAGGCAGTAGATTCTGTAGCACTAGCTCTAGGTTACAATGAACAATGGATAAAATGTTTTACATACATCTGAAGGCATATAAGACAGCACACCCTACATACTTATTGGTACAAGATGAAAGTAAGGACCTATTCTTATAATATTGAGAACTGAAAAAAATGCAAATAAGCCTTAATATCCATAGAAGGCGGCACTGCTATCATGTTCCTGCTCTTGACATTTATTGTCCTATTGTATTGTTCCAAAGTTGACATGTCTCATAATCAAACTGCTATCAGTGAGAAAAATTGGAAATTGCAAAATTTGGAAGTTACAGTTGCACGTAAGTCAAATGACACCGAACAGTTTGATATAGATGATACTTTTTAATGATTTATACAGTTGCACATGAATATGTACCAACACATTTATTGATATTGTTATATGGACCATGCAACACCTTGCCACAGATAAGAGTTTTATATTTATAAAATGTATTTCCAGTCATGTAAATTATCGCCAGTTTCAAATATTAATATTGTCATTTACATTTTTAAATAATTTGCAAGAATACTGTTAACCTTAAGTGACATCATAGGAGGTCTAGTGTGTGAAGTCATTAGTAATATCATGGATGCTGCCATTTTTCATATTATATGTATAGGTGGTGTCATTTATATCATGTGATGTCATCTAATGTCACAGATGAAGTCAACCAATCTCACAAATGATGTCATCTAATGTCACAGATGATGTCATGAATTGTGTCATCAAAAAAACTTTGCAGGGGGGCGGGGCAATGTTAACATTGCGTCAAGTCTTGAGATGCACATTTTGTTTGTTAGTCATGGCTGTTAAAACGAACGACCACTAAAAATGTCGCCTGACCCCAATTTGCCGATCAAACTGCACAAAATCTGACTTTAGGTAACCTACACAAGTCTCCACTGTGCAAAAAAAATAAAATCGGGGAGGCTTCTTCAATCACTATAATAATGCCATATTTCAAACTAATCCAGTCAGTCATTTGTTCCCTACAAGTGAGCACAAATCTTCACGGGGGAAAAAAAAAAAAAACATTTCATCACTTCAAAATTCAACTTCTTTTTTTTTTTGGATGGACAAAATTTCATGAAAATTGGCAGATTCGTAAAGCCAACGCGAAACTCTTAGCCCATAAAAAAAATAGTTTATAATGGACCTTTCGAGAGAACCCTAACTATTAGAGCAGGACTGAACCACCCCCCATTAAAAAAAATATATATATATATTTCAGACAATATTATATGATTAGACCTTTATTTAGATGTAGATAATGTCCAGCCTCCTGTGTGTTTTATAGAAGATCTCTGTGCAACAGCATACACTAGAATTTGTTTTCCCCTAACTACATAGCACATCACATTGTCTTGATCTACAAATTACCTTCACGATTCACTATTTCTGCCTTTTTTCTGTGATTAGCAATACTACTGAGCACCAGCTACTCACTAGCACAAAAACAATCACCTCAAAGTTAATTATTTAGTAGAATAATGATGTAACCAAAGTCATTCACATTTCCGTCATTTTGAGTTTTTACCTATAACGTTCTCTGAAATGGATATAGAAAGAGTTGTGTGTTACAAGTTATTTATGGACAGTTGCATTACAAAATATTTCATGAGAGCTCCTACTAAAAGGGTATGACGTTTTGCAGCTCTCTCATGCAAACATATTGTATAGTTATGTTATGAACTTGCTCGTTCTATAGTGTTCCTTTACAAGCTCTTGTGTATGATCTCTGAAAGGGATAAAGAAATGCCATTAGGCTATGGTTTCATGAACATCGAGTGTACTGAAACAGCAACCCCGGTCTTAGATGTCCACTTGTTTGTTTGTGTTTATCAATCCAACTACACCAATAGATTTATGGTATCCCATTTATCCATGTCGTATACAATTATGTGTTACAATCTCACTCATGCACGTTCGTTCTATGCTTATTGGGTTACAGCTCTATCCCTTAGATTGTAAGTTTGCGAGTTTTCAATCTTGTGTCAGGCCTTGGAAACAAGCTCTATGTACATTTGATTTTATGCTCAAAAACAGGGCCCTCCATTCTTTACAAGGTGTTTAATTTGTTTTCTGCTATGTACTCAACCCCTGTACAGCGCTACGGAATATGTTGGCGTGATATAAATAAAGATAATAATAATAAAAATCATGCACACCTTGTCCTATAGGGTTACGATGTTTTATGATCGGTCATAACCATTAATTCCATAGAATTATGGTGCGTTAAGAACTGCAATGCACATTTATTCTATATAACTACAATATATTGCAAGCCTTCTCACTTTTGCTTGCTCTATTGTTTGGATCTGCTACAAACGTGCTAGTGTTATGCTCTAGAATTATTTGTTATAAGCTGGATCGTGCACATTTGTCATTGTGTTTTAAGGTATAATAGAATAAACACTTGTTCTATAGTTATATTACAGGCTCTTTTGGTCATATACAGCATGTACACATACTGCAGAGAAGAGCAAAACATAGCCAAATAATCTACTAATACTACAAATGCAACTGTGAAACATCAGGATGCACATATACAGGGCATAGCATTCATATACAGAGTATACACGATAGAGAGCTGGGCATGCAGACACACCCCTTCCCTTCATATGTTCAGCAATGCATACAGAACAAAGTCTTACATAAACATATTATACATTAGAATTCACACAGCCTATGCATTATTTAGGGGTCCACGCCAATATATACAGTACTCCATGTCACTAAGCACCTTACTAAAAACTACCAAACATGTAACCGCCCAGCCCCACCACCTCTATCCGAGTCTTGTATTACACAGCCCCCTTTCTCAAGCTATGCCGCACACTCCCCCTTTCCTCTCTGTTGTAATAACAATCACCACATATCTTCCATTTACCATGTTCCCACTATTCCTGTTCATCAATACGTCCCAATTTATATTATGTTGCACAATACATTATACCAGGCTTTGGCCCCACACAACCCTCCTGTGGCTCCAGTCCTTTTCTCATATACATTATGTTATGCCAATCCCTACAGTCATCTTCATACACACCCACTCTATATAGTTATGGTGCTACAAACTCTCATACACTATCTAGACTTACTATTATGGCTTTCCAATGCACTCATTCTATAGATACAAATTATATCTTAGTATTGCTCAATTATGTTACAAGTGGTTTTGTTCAAGTTCTTTTTCTAGTTATGATGTACGGTATTAAGAGCCCTAATAAAACCCCTTTCTTTCAAGTTATTTATGTACAGCTGCATTACGTATTCGTTCATGTGTGCCTTTTCTAAAAGTGTATGAAGTGTTGCAGCTCTCTCATGCCAACACAAGTTATAGTGATCCTTTACAAGATCTCTTGTGCACAATCTTTGTACAGTTATGAAGTTTGTGTTTTATCCTCTTTTGTGATTTCCAAACTATTCTCCCTAAAGAACAAAGAGAAAAGTGTAGAGAGCCTTCATGGACCACATCATTTTTTGGCTCTTGATTAACAACTGAAATTTTGCAGTATAGTCAAGAAATAAAATGTTATTTGTGCACTCTACATAACTTAAGTACTTTATTATATTTTAACAATTTCATTTTTATTATCCTTTATTTGTAACGCGTCAACATAGTCTGTATACTGCACATACATATACTTAACGTTATCCATCTCACTGTAATTGTCTCATACAACATACACAAATGTACTTGTGAAGAACCACCAAAGTAATAACCTCACCTTCTGAAACATCCTCCTTTCTTCTGGTTCTCACGCATGTGGGGTGCCATATTTCACACCTGCTAATTAAGGCCATGTCTACATGGGAGAGGTTTCACTCTGCATGTAATGCTACTAACAAAGAGTGAAATGCTGTGTGTCTGAGCGGCATGAGTCTTTGGAAGTAAATTCAGTCCCCTGTGAGTGTGGCCCTTAGGTCACAGCTGTGAAACATGGTTTCCTATATGAGACAGAACAGGATGACAGGGAGGTTCCAGCATGTGCAAGTAAAGTGTAAATTTTATATGACAATTGCACTGGAGATGATGCATTATTAGCCTAATTAAAATCACAGAAAAAAGGCAGATATTCTAACTAACACAACTTATTCGGTTGAAAGGATAGATAGATAGATAGATAGATAGATATATAATCATAAAAACAAAAAGAATGCCTAAATAGTCCATTCAAATCACATATTTAATGAAATATAGTCTTGATAATGGGAAAAATGGTTTAGTAAGTAAAAATAAGCAAATAAAAAGTCTTTACTTTATTAAATATTTTTATTCTTTATGGCAGCAGCCATTACTTATGTTTTTTTTCCAACTGCCCTCTGGGAAGGCGATCCTATTTTTTGTTAAACTTCCGTTCAAGTACACTATAAATTGCAAATTATTGGAGAAGCCTTTCAGAGGAGCTGGATTGAAAACATGTCTACATTCAATGCCCTAAGTGACTGATCTGGTTAAGAGGCAAAATATTGTGTTGAGTTGTCTCATGAATTCTTGTTGCATAAAGTTATGTATACTCATAGTTACAAGATGCTCTGGTGCATGCTCATTCAATGGTTATGTGTTAGGAGTTCAGATATTAATTTACTTGCACGTGCACACATATAGCTATGATGTTACAGCTTGAATACACTCACACAACCAAGCTATCATTTCTTTCAGAAGCTTTCAGCCATGCTCACACTATTGAATCATTGTGGGTTAGGTTGTTGAACATTCGATCCACAATGGACATTTTAAGTCTTCTCACAAATAAGCTCTCTACACAGTTTTGATTTGTTACAAGGTCTCTTATGCACAAGCACTCTACAGTGTTTTCACCAGGCTGTCTTTTGTACACTCACCACCAGTTTTTTCATTCCAGGAACTCATGGAAACTCCTTTGCTTGTTATGAAATACTGCCGGTGTTCTTGGCCAAGCTTATTTTATGTAGGTCTGGCTTGTAAAATTCACTCTGGTACCCACTTAAGATTAAGCGTTATACTCTACACAAGTTCTCATATGTCTGAATGAACATAAAACATTCTATTGTGGGTATTTCATACATTAGTATGTTGTGTAGTTTTGGGTTTTTCGTCATCCATTTAATAATGTTGCAATGACATTCATTGAAGCAGAAGGTTGGGCTACCCACTCCTCTTCAGTTTGCAATAGCGCCAAAAGTATAAAAACACCAAGCATTGCCCAAATGGGAAGCACCATTGATGTACCAGTTAGTATCTTCATCAGCAGTGGAATGAATGCGATATGGAAAAAAATCGCATTCATTATTGCAACTCTCACCGAGATGTATTTGAAACCCTCCCGGGAACAGCTGTCTATATATAATGAGGTGGAACCAACCAAGGCTGTGGAAGCTTTATCATGCTCAGTATTGTGGTTACATAAACGAGTGGCAGAACACCTAATGGAAATGCAAGATATTCTAGATAGGCACTCTGTATTAAGGTCACAGAATAACAGGGGACAGGAACATACTGCATAAGATAACTGTAGGCTCTGTGGCACATTGTTCTACACACCTTTAAAGTAACACTCCAGTAACTGCTTGCAAAGCATTGCAGGACATCCTTTCACCCCTGCAGAACTAGCACAGGAAGAAACATATCATTCAGTCCACTATGGGTCGGTTATAGATGATGCCAAGCTTGGCACATTGATAAAAGCTTGCACAGTGCAAGGTATGTGATAACAGTAGCAGAGAAAACAAATGACTTGCTACAAGATCTATAAGTCAATTACCTATCAGTTTTAATAATATAATCCTTCACTTTCCCAATGAATTTTAATAAACACAAATAACTTAAAATATGAGAGGAAAAGACTGATCAAGTTGGGAAATGTATATGCAAAGTTTGTTTTTAAGCCAGTTTTATTAGTCAGCTTTGCAGTAAAGTTCCTTGCCGTGGCAACGTGTGCGTATGTTCTCTCGTCCGACTCTTCTCAATGCCCAGTCTTACCATGCATCTCTTGTGTTAGTCTGGCAGAAGGGTCCAAAATGGTTCCCATAGTGACAATCCATGACTGGCGCAGAAGCAATCATGGCAGCTACCAAGGAATTAAGAACTATATGGAAGTATATATTATGAGCCTTGATTTACATTTTCACTGCACTTTAAAAGCTCAGTGAATTTTACTGAGAATACACACACACACAACACACACACACACACACACACACACACACACACACACATCAAAACCTCTACCTTGGATACAAGATAGTAATACAGTGCCTTGCAAAAGTATTCAACCCCCTTGGCATTTTTCATGTTTTGTTGCCTCACAACCTGGAATTAACATGAATTGTTTGAGGATTTGCATCATTTAATTTACAGAACATGCCCACAACTTTGAAGATGATTTTTTTTTATTATTGTGAAGCAAACAACAAATAGGACAAAATAACAGAAAAAGTCAATGTGCATAACTATTCACCCCCCTAAAGTCAATAATTTGTGGAGCCACCTTTTGCGGCAATCATAGATCCAAGCCGCTTATAAGTCTCTATGAGCTTGTCACATCTTACCCCTGGGATTTTTGCCCAGTGCTCCTTGCAAAACTGCTCCAGCTCCTTCAAGTTGGATGATTTGCACTTGTGAACAGAAATCTTTAAGTCTGACCACAGATTTTCTATTGGATTGAGGTCTGGGCTTTGACTAGCCTTTCCAAACCTCCGTCCTAGCCTCAAATCACACACAGGTACAGGTTTTGCTCAAGAATATCCCTGTATTTTGCACCATCCATCTTTCCCTCAATTCTGACCAGTTTCCCAGTCCCGGCTGCTGTAAAACATCCCCAGAGCCTGGTGCTGCCACAACCATGATTCACTGTGAGGATGGTGTTCTTTGGGTGATGTGATGTGTTGGGTTTGCGCCAGACAATGTTTTCTTTGATGGCCGAAAAGTTCAATTTTAGTCTCATCAGACCAGAGCACCTTCCTCCATAAATTTTGGGACTCTCCCCCATGCCTTTTTCACAAACTGAAAAACGTGCCATTTTTTTTCTTTTTAATGAAAAGTAATGTCTTTCTTCTGGCCTCTCTGCAACTATGGAGCCTACGGCTTATTGTCGTCCTATGTACAGATACTCCAGTCTCTGCTGTGTAACTCTGAAGACTCCTGGGTCACCTTTGGTCTCTGTGCTGCCTCTCTGACTGATGCCCTCCTTGCCCGCTTCTGAGTTTTGGTGGGCGGCCGTCTCTTGGCAGATTTGCCGTTGTGCCATGTTCTTTCCATTTGGTTATGATAGATTTGATGCTGCTCCTGGGGATCATCAAAGATTTGGAGATTTTTTTTTTTTATAACTTAACCCTGACTTTGTCCCTTACTTGTTTGGAGAGTTCCTTGGTCTTCATGGCAGTGTTTGGTTTAGTGGTGCCTCTTGCTTAGATGTTGCAGCCTCTGGGGCCTTTCAAAAAAAGGTGTGTGTATGTAATGACAGATCATGTGACACTTAGATTGCACACAGGTGGACATCATTTCACTTATGATGTGACTTCTGAAGGTAATTGGGTGCACCAGAGCTTTTTATGGGCTTCATAACAAAGGGGGTGAATACATACGCACATGCCAATTTTCTGTTTTTCTATTTCTAAAAAATAGTTTTATGTATATATTTTTCTCATTTCACTTCACCAACTTAGACTATTGTGTTCTGATCCATCACATAAAAATTCAGATTAACAAAACATTGAACTTAAAGCTGTAATGTAACAATATAGGTAAAACATAAAGGGGGGTGAATACTTTTGCAAGGCACTGTAACTAACATACATAAGTCATATGACACAAGCTATGTATCGTCCTGTACTTGCTAGATAATGATTCTGACTGCTGTGCCTAGGCTCTCACCAGTCAAGCGGGGGTGCTTTGGATATGATGTCACTTGTCAGATGCCACCTAGAGAGTAGCCCGCCCACCATGAAAATTGCTCACTAGTGGGCGGAATGGACCCGGTTGACGTCCAGGGCTTTATATAATACATTTTTGTCCCTCATGTCTACAAGTTGCCCCACATTTCGAGAATTCTCTACTCGTCCCCATAATGACAATTTTCAAATATATCCTCACAGTTTTTCTTATAAATCATACAGCAAACCTTTCTCCACTGATACCAACACCCTGTTTGACCCATTATTTGTTTTTCATTTAGCGTCCTGAATCCCATACTTGCTACCTTATGCCATTTTCCTTTATAGTGGAAAATCTCACAAAAACACGGAGTGACCTTCCACCCACCTATAACTTATTGCGGTGTCAAAGAAGTCAGGTAAGGCCATAAAACATTCAAATAATATACCAAGAAGCTTTGAGAAATGCAATTTAAAAAAGGGACCATCAATGTGAATACAGTGGTTTAGAGAATTTTACTCAATTTGAAAAGAAACCGCTTTGAAATTTTAACTACATGTATTTGTATGGTGGAAGGTGAACAGCATACAAAGACAATATACTTATATCTGTAGAACAGCATAGCATGATATACAATAATATGGATAAGTGTGATCGGCTAGCACCTGCTAGAATACAGTAATGTCTATTTATAGAATTGGTACATTTTGTTGAGATGAGTACAATGAGATACCACTGTCACAGAAATACTGATTTTGAGCCAATCAGGGACTTACACTATGGCAACAATTCCTGGGCTCTCTATGTGCAACACTTGTTAATGTGACAAAGCCAAAATTAAGTTGTTTTTCTTTTTAAAGATCACTACAATGCTCTACCAAGAAGAGCTGGTTAATTAAATTATACTATGATCATTAATACAATGCATATTCCACAATTTACAACAGTAATTTTTGAACATGAATATATATGGAAAATATTTAAGTATCAGGCACCAACTGATTGCTTATGTGACGAAAAGTTTAGCAGCAGCCTGCTAGACAATGTCCCTTCCTACTGACCTTCTAGTGGGTGGATACCAGCAGTTGCAGAGTCTGAAACTTGGAAGTAAGTGTAAAGTTGAATGTTTAAGTGATTGAATAGAAGTTTCATTAATTACCCATGCCTCATTAAAACATCTAGCTCATGATGTTTGATTGGATTAAAAGTGTTGTGGTTAAAGTACTGTTGTAATCCCCTAAATTAACCCTCATTTATGATTGAACTTCACACTTATTCAATCTCTCCACTACCTTAGGACCTTGTGCAGGTGTCACCATGTGCAAGTACTTGGTCTATGAAGCCTGTAGCAAGAAGGATAGAAAAGGAGCGGAGAGCGCACCATCTAATGACTCTGAATGCTTGCAATGGATTGTTAAGGGACTATAAATTCCAATGTTTTGACTGTGGGGAGTGCCTTTTGAATTTAAAAAGTATGGTGGTCTTTAATCATGAGTTATTAGTACCTTGTATGTAATATTTGTAAAAAAGGTGTTGTAAGAATATCTGTGAAAACCTTGCTTTTTAAGTGTTTTCCTTAGGCCAGTTGTAGCAATGCATTTAGTTGGATAATGGCAGCATATTGTTGGTTGATGTCCGCTTCCATAATAACGGTCACATCTTTTGTGTTGCTTATCTTGATATCCTAGTCATCTCTCTTCTATATTGATTGTATTAGGATTCCTTCACACTGCCATGCTACAGGATCAAGATATCAACATACTTATAACAATTCTGATTTGACTAGTGTAGATTGATATTTTCACCCAGTAAATATACTTCCACCAGCTAATGTTTTCATTTGAGCAGTTGGGAGCACAGGCGTTGTGTAATGTGGAATAAGAATGGGTTTGGAAAGAAAGAATTGTGGCTCAGAACAAAACCAAGAAAAGTAAACAAAATCTCATTGGTATTCATTGCTAACTTGTCTTGCAGTATGACAGAGACTGGGTTACATAGGATGTCACACAAAATGCTCTCATAAAGCACCATATTACAAAGCGTTGGCACATGGGATTATTTTCCAGTACACAGATGATATCCACTGTATCATATGCTATGTTTTCTCAGACATATATAAATGTATCGACTAGATTATTGACAATAAATTATTCTATCCTTATAACCAAGGGGTACAGATAGGCATCCTTGTATGTGTGCATGTTAGTAGGAAATACATTTTAGTATAGCTGGAAGGAATTCCTTTATTTTGTAAAAAGGCACGGTTTAAGCATTTTTTTCATGTTGTAGAAATTGTTGTGTTCACTATTAACGAACATTAAAAATATATATGCAAACAGCAGTAAAGCAAAGCTTGAGCACGAGAACCCAGCTTACCTAATTTATGGCCGTTGCTTTAACCCTTCTCTTCTTTCTGATTGTCCTGAGCACTACTGGAAAAAGGGTACCTATTTTAACTAAGGTAACACAAATTAGGCATGCCTGGTAACCTAGGGAATACTCTGTAGCATAGGAGGGTTATAGCTACAATCCCCAAAGTAAGCATTTTTAAGGCTACTAGGGCTGCCTAATAAATGTAATCTAAATGGAAATGATTTTTTTTTTTCAGTAGGACAAAATTGGCGAGGAAGAGCACAGTAACAGTAAAGTGAATTTTTAAATCATTATCTTGCTAAAGCTTTGCTGCGGTTTGCATTTTTAATGTTAATTAATGGTGAACTAAAACAGATTAAACATGGAAAACACTTCCACAGGCCCTTTAAGGAAGCCTATCTCTGTATGTTCAGTTACAATACATTCTTAAGAATTCCTAAAAAAACAAAAAACGCATCCAATATGTGTATACAATGCAATGGAGAATCAGAGACTACATACAGCACATGAAGTCAATAGTCAGACATTTGGCCTCTTTGTCCGGTTTCATTAAAATGTATTATTAATCCTACATTTTTTTTTTTACTGCAGGCTTCAATTTTTGCCACTGAGCTTGCTTCTGGTAAGTTCTGTCTCAACAGGATGTATCCTTGTAAACTAATGAGCTTTGTATTATTGAGAGCACTGGCAGTAGTCACTGCCATATATTCCTGATGTGCTGATAGTGTTTAATCTCTGCATTCAAAGTCTCCTCCCGCCTCAGGAGTTTGGCCACAGGAAACTAAAATGGTAGATTCCTCAGCAGCATAATTGAAGAAAAAAAAGGAAGAAATTAGAGGCCACTTAATTTCTTTAACTTCTAAATACATGGTGCCTGGCCTGTTACAGGAAAGAGGAGCTTTGAGCCTCATGGACATCTGCGCTGCAACAGTTTTGTTCCCACTGGCTTGAACGTAAACCAGATTTGAGAACATGAGTGTTTTGGTGTTAATTTTCCTAAATTAAAACTTATTTTTATTTTTATGGGAGCATTTATTTTTTTATATAAAACATGCTCTTTTTTAAATACGTGACATTTTGGACTATATACCCATCTCCTGCATTTTGTTTAACCCGTTGATATCCATGGAGTTTCTATCACATCTCCTCATTCTTACCACTTTAGCTTTGTTAAATATTAGCTTATATGGTCAGAGCATTTTGGACATTTAGGGATACTTTCAATGAAGGGGTTAATGCTGGCCCTTCTGAATCACAGAGCAGGGGGTCAGAGACCAGCTTTAGGCAGTGACTAAAAACAGTCATATGATGTTAAACAACCTCCAAAAAAATAAAACCAGCTCCCCAAGGATTCATGAATAGGCCATTCATAAGTCTTCAGAGCGCTGGTTCCATCTCATGGAAGTTGTTGTTCGTTTCAGGTATTTTGAGAGAGTAGCTATTATTGGGATGCAGCATTCCAGGCTGAATAAGTTTAGAACTCATTAATTTATTAAGTTTTCCAATCACGTCCTGGCTCTTTTGTATACTGCAAAATTTCAGTAACCATTTTTAGTAACCATTCTGCTGGGTTAAAGGCTGAGTTACAGGCTTCCTCCATACAGCTGCTGCCCCTTCCTGAGAGGATGTGCCCCCCTCCTCCCTATAGCAAAGGGTGGCCGGCTGAGCAAGAGGGGCACCGTCACAGCCGAGCATAGCACTAAATAATAACACCAAACTGACACTGTACAGGATAACTACTGAGTGTCTCCCACGGGGTTGGACAACCTAATTACACCAAGACTGACACTAAAAACAGCACAAAGACAAAAAAAAAAAAAAACAATTACACGATGACTGATTGTGTCAGCCCACTCCTACTACAGGGAAAGGACAGGCTATTTACACGACTGACCATATCATCCCACTGTAGGGCATGATCACTTAATTACACCAGTATTGTCCGTATCATACTCACAAGAGCAGGAAAGAATATTGGGAGCAAGAATGACAGTGTTGCCTAATAGGACAGAATAATTAATTCCAGGCACTACAGATGCAGTCAAATTACACAAATTCAGTTATCTTCATTTATTTTTCCACCTCATTCCATTCCAAACTGTGTTGCCACCAGCAGCCCACCAAACATAACTTCTCATATCATTAAATCCAATTCCCCATTACACCGCCCAATCCTATCTGTCCCTTCCCCATTACACCGCCCAATCCTATCTGACCCTCCATTACATCCTTTACTTTTTTCCTTGTTTGCCCTCTCCTCCCTGGGCACTTTTTCTTCTGATTCACGTTGCCTCCGTCTTAAGTATCCTTCCATCTGATTCCAGTGCATTCTCCTCTTACAGGACGCCCTTGTTAGTCCTGTTCCTTTATTCTTGGTTGCCTGCCCTTCATGAGCCCTGTGCCATTTCTTGCTTTTGCTATGCTCTCTACTTTGTCAGGATGGCCCAATTTCCTCCCCTAAGAATGCATTTCTTAGAGATTCCTCTTATTTGTGACCTCCATTCCTGAGTAATTTCCTGACTCACCTTCCACCTAACTCATGCACCCACTCATCTCTCAGGAGGCCAATTCTTCTGATTCCGGTACTTGCTTTTCTTGGTGCCCACTTATTGGATGCATGTACTTTACCAGAAAGCCTTCCTACAGATTCACATGCACTCTTCTCAAGCTACCAGTGCCCTTTCTCTTGCCATTTTCTAAAACCTCTAATTTGAGCGACCCCAGCTCCTATGTACTGTGCCCATTTCCCTGCATGTCCTCCACCCCTGATTTCTGCTTTCCGTTCTCTCTAGGTCTACCCTTCTCCATAGTCTTGCATTTTCTCCTCTTACTGTTCTCTGCTCCTAATTGGTGTACGCTTCCTCTGTGTGCCCCTCTCCTGATTTATAAGCCATCTCCTCTCTCCAGTCGTGGCATATATTGCCGCTTACCTGCAATCTTGATGTTTAGATTTGCATCCAGCAGGAGGTTCTCAGCCTTCAGATCTCGGTGCACAATGTTCCTGCAGTGACAGAAATATACTGCAGCCACTATCTGCTTAAACTTCTTGCGAGCTTCCTTTTCCGCCATGCGCCCATGAGCCACAAGGTGATCTGCAATGTAAAGAGGGACTATAATACAGGGAAAAAAAGAGATGGGGATCTTGGGATAAATATCTGGTTGAGAAGGATGATAGGGTGTGAGAAGCAGGAGAGACTTGAATCACTTCTCACCTTGTGACAGACTGATCAGAGTCCTATTATTACAATATTATGTTCTTGCAGAAACTATCCACTAAGTGGTCTTATTACCCAGTGTTTTCCTAGCTGATTATATCCTTGCTGAATTAATTGTGGTATCAGAGACAAACAAAAATGTATTTTCCCCTTGAAATAAATGCACACAGTTCTAAATTCCAAGCTTTTCTTACTCGCAAGAACATTACAAACACCGACAAGTAGCCTGCATATATGTCAAAAGCATGGCATACAGTCAATACTATATCACTGACTCACAACTCCAACTGCCAATAAGTTGCTAGTCACATATTCACACAATGGTAGACATTAGGACTTAACAAAAAGTAATGATTTCATGGACAAGTAAACAAGACAAATGAAAGGACTATTGTGGTTTGTGAAATGCTTTATATCCTTGTAAAGTATATAACAGAACATCATAAGCAGGTATGCAAGACAGGATAATAGAGGTTTCCAATTGTGTCATTTGGGATGCCATCTTGGACTGCTAGTCTGTCTGTAGCTTGGGGGGGGGGGGGGCTATGGAATCTTGCCCTGCTATTTGGAGGGGATGCATTTAATATATATCTTACTAGTAACTTGCCCGTCAACAGCGACAGGAATAAAATTGTAAGGCTGGCAATGGTTTTGATCCTTTGAGCAAAATCAACTTTACTGTTTTGCAATGATCACGTACGGAGCTCATCGCAAGCCCCACGATGAGCACCTTTGGCACTCATTGCAGGGCTCTCCCGCTCATCGTGTGGCGCTCATTGCGAGACTTTACTCTTGCCTACTGTACGGGCCACTCATTGCAGGGTTTGTTAACCTGCAAGTTTAGGGCTTGGGAATGGCGTGTGTGTGTTTCCAGCATCTCCCCCCCTTCCCGGTGTCTTTCTTCTGTGTGCGCGTGCTGAATGTTCGCGTGTCGCACAGTGACTGCCGTTGGTTTTATTTTTAAAGTCCTGCGTGCCTGGCGTTGTTTGTGTAAGTGTTAGTGTGGCGTATTTTCAAAGTTACTGTCTTCGGCGGCGTGTATTTTGTAAGTTCTGCGAGCCTGGGGTTGCTGAGCCTCGTTTTCATGTGGTTTTCAGAAATTTTACGTTTTTTGTCCGCCATTTTTTTCTTGCGCTTAGGTGATTTTCGAGCGACGAAAAAAGCTAAATATGGGTCTAATTCGTTTGCATCCCCACTCCCAGGCTTCCTGTTTCTCCCCCTGTGCTGTGTGTGAGTGTGGTATAATGTTTTTTTACATGATTTCCTTATTTTGGGGGGTTTTATACTTATGAGCTTGACCAACTGCACACCTCACAAGTGCTGCGCCGTTGACTCGCCTTCAGCGCTCATTGCAGCCCAAGTCGTGCATGCGTGAATGGCTATTGCTCGCAGGCGTTCCTTGCTGTGCAAGGGACGCAAAAGAATGATCAACATCGTAAACGCCCCCAACACTGACGACTATATATGTGATTTAAATCTCTGGTTCCTCACACTCCTCTCTAATACTTTGTGGCAACGTCTGCCAATATTAAAGCAAAATTGAACAAGAGAGTAAATTATTGGATGGAATTATTTTTGAATGAGTAAAAACATTTAATACGCTATCAAATCTTTCAAAATGGTATGCTAGAAATAGGACTCAAATTATAATATATTCAAATTTTACACTATTAAGCAATCTAGTTTTACATTGTTTAAAATACAGTGTTTAATCTTTAACTGGTGTATTGTACTGCAAAAGGCTAGACAAATTATTGACCACTAAAGCCCTCAAAGTCCTATTAAGTTTAACACCGTATTCATGTAATCCCAGACTCAGAATACACAGATACAGTCAGAGCACAAAGGAAACAATTCACAAAGCACACACTTCAGGATTTAGTTAAAGCAACCACTAAAATAAACAAAAGTCCTTGTCACAAGCATCCATTGGGGAAATATCTACAACTACAAAAATGATCATAAACAACTACTTCAGAGAACAGCCACATCAACACACAAAGCCATTTTGGCTTGGGCCATTGGGATAAAATAGACATTTCCTTTTGTTCAGCATCAACTACCCAGAAGCAATTTCACTGTACAAAAGGTAAATTCAATCAATAAAATACCCAACAGTTGGGAAAAAAATCTTAAAAACTTAGCTTTCAACATACCTCTTGGTAGACTACAAAAGAATTGCAAGATGAAAAACATGACATATTAGGCAGATCGAACAATCGGGCATTTGCTAAAGGGAGATACAACTCACAACAATGCTATGCACCATCAGATATTGGCTTGAAAATCATGTGGTAGAAAGATTACATATATGTTAAACTGCTCAAGAATGAACTTCGCTATTATAGGCATGTTTAATTATCCTTGGAATGGTCTGAATTCACCCATAAGCAACTGCATAGATAGTAGCTTACCCACAAAGAGAATGAGCTGCTTCATGGGGTATTTCAATTAAGTGAATGGTTTCTCTAATCTTAGACTCATTGGCCTGTAGTTATAAAACAATGCTTGCACTTTTCTTGTTTGGCCTTTATATATAAAGATATAATGGCCACAATGATTCTATCATTAGTTATTGTAACTATTAAGGAGATAATGGTCACCCCTCCACCATAAATACTTTAGAGGCTTACCGAATATTTCCCCTCCACTGGCATATTCGGTTACAAGGTAAATCATTCGTTCTGTCTCCATCACCTAAGAATGAAAAGATATGCATCACAAACCATACCTATTTTGGAGCAGGTAGGCAGAGAGTGGTGTGCCAAATTTTGCAGAAGGATAAGGCTTTGGCAACGCACAAAAGTTACAGGAGTATGGAGTAGAGGTAATAACTTCATAATCAACAGGCACACAGGGTGGCGATGATCTGGTATAGAAAGCCCAGACAGACAAAGTTGTTATCCAGAGGTGTACACAACATGTTGTGGGGTGACAAAGTTTAGAATGTATTTGTACAAAGGGATGACATCCACAGGCAGAAAGAGCAGAAGTGACAGCTGTTATACCAGGAAAGGGCAGGAGAGTGATACATCGGATACAGACAGACATATGGGGCAGGATAGAGCCACACAGCCGCTATTGGTAGACACATTTGGTGGGCACAGCATAGCTGATACATTAGGTAGGAAGTAGGGCAATAAATATAGCTTGTATTGGAGGACAGTGTGAGTAGGTGGGGAAACACCCGGATTGACACAGCATCGTCATTATCAGACAGATAAGGTGGTGAGGTGAAAGTTGGTACAGGAAAATAGGGGAAGAAGCACTTAATTTATGTGAATGATGTGGGTGTGAAGCAACATTTTCATAATCAAAAGGCAATGAAGGTGGTGGGGGTGAAAGCTAGTATCAGACGAGAAAGTGTGGTAAGGGAGAGCTAGGTGATTGGTGGCAGGAGGGTTGGGGCATGTATCTGGTACAGAATATTGCTGCTGAGAAAAATAATATTGCAGGGCAGGTGGTCGGACCTGGTACAGAACAATGATGTAGAGACTTCCTTATAAATCAGCAGAGCGGGGAGAAACAGAGTGGTAACAAGGTACAAGGTAGGGGAGTGTGACAACACATGGAGGGGGTTGCTCACCTGGTACAGACGGATGATATGGGGGTGACATAACATCTTCATTATCTGCACTTCTCGGAAGATCTTCTTCAGGTTTTCATCATCCAGCTTGGTCTTATCAATGATTTTAATTGCAACCTGAGTGAATAAATATGGTTTGGTAAGAAAGTTTGGTAAGGAAAAAGGGGGGGGGGGGGCATTTTATGAGGAGAGGGATAATTCAAAATATACAAAAGATTAGGATAGGAAGGAACAGATGGTTTAAAGTTGTCATATTAAACTTCATTATTCACTGATCCTGAACCTGTTTTAACCTCTTGCTGGCTGAGCATTAAGGGACGTGGAATGCAATTTTTTGTATCACACATTTAAAAGAACATGTTTTAAACATTTCTACTTACGTGAAAAAATATTAAGTAAAATATGTTTAAAAACTTTTTGTAAAGTAACAAAAAATGTCAAAGGAAAGGCCTCTGTGTGGCCAGCGAGAATGCAATACACTTGATGTCTATGGCAGACATGTATGACTCATATACCTATATTGATGCACAGTGGCTGATGAGGACAAACACCCAAAGACAGTAAGAGATTCAAAGCAGTATATTCTGCTCCAGAAACTCGATTAAAAAAAAAAAAAAACACACTTTTCATATGTAACAAAGAAAAAATACCTTGAATGGTCCTTTAACCTTTCTGTTGACTTAAACCTTTATCCTTTGCACAACTTAACAATTACACTTTATTTCTGGGGTAATTTAACCCCTCAGAGAATGACTACCATTGCAAGCAACATTTCATAATTTACATGTATCCATATACTGTACTTCAAACAGCACAGAGACACACAATCGTTATAATATTTATAAAACACTCTTCCCATGTGCAGCAGAAACCTGTAAGGTGTAGGGAAATCTAAGCAATTTAAGCAGATATCAGCAATGTGTAGAAAGCCTTGCAACACATTAAGCAGAGATTTTCAAAAACTATGTAAATGTGAAGGAAACATGATGCTCATCATATGTGCAGAGCTTTATGAACACCTTGTGTCTCCTTCACATTAATGGAGCATCACAGACCTGTCAGATTGGGAAAGCTCTGCAAATGTTAAGTAGAGGCCTACAATTTTTGGAAAGCTCTATAGATATGAAGAAGAAAACTGTGAAGGTTAGGTTCCGGATTCCAATGGCTTGGTATATATCTATGCATAAAACTCAGACCATCTCACATCCAGCTCTCTGTCTGCATATCTACAGTAACAGGCAGCACGTGACATTTAAATGTGGGCGTTTGTGATGGAGAAAAGGAAAACATTGTGTAGGCGGCCATCTTAAGCTTGATCCAGCATATACTACTTCCTCAACCCCTCTCCCATCTGCGTGCAGCAAGATATCGCTCCCCCCACCACAGTGTGTTTACAACGGAATGAATTAGCCGTTTGTCTAGGTGGGGAGCTGCCCCTCCGATGGTCCCAAGTAAATACTTGGTATGAAGCAATGAAACAAATAGTTAGTGCGATGTAATCAGTTCGGGACCCAAGGACAGGGGTGCTTGTATGCTCTAGTGATCCCACACTGAAATTGCAAGTACAAAAAAAAAAAATCTGCTCTGAAGATAGTATAGGGGAGATAGGAGCTGAAGAAATTGCGAGGAGGGGGCATAGAAACAAAGGTCCATAAGTGACGGACTTGGCAGATGCTTGATCTGAGAGAGGAAGGAGGCGGCAATAAGTCATCTAAAGAGCAAATATAAATGTCTGATCTGTGGGAGGAGAGTCTGATAGGTATAGAGCAATTCTGATCTGTGGGTGAGAGGATTAAATACAGTTTTGTAAGGGAAGAGAAAATGAGCTTATCTGTATGGAGTTGAGGCTGCACCACAGGGGTGGACCAGAAGCGTTTGTGACAAAAGTGAGAGCCCCTCAGTCAATTATCAGATATTCTGTTTTATATATTCTATGGTGTGAATATGATATATTTTTGTGAATATTAAGATACTGTAAGAGGCCAAATAGGCACCATTCCAGCAGAGGGCTTGTTTGGGACTACAGTAAGGTTTGGACAGTTTGTGTCAAATAGAGATACATGGAGCTCCTAATTGACTGTTATATAAATGTTTCATTGTACCAAAAATGTGTCTCATTGAATCCATTCAAATAGAGTAGTGGAAAATACATGTTGCAGACAGTTCTCCTTGACCTCAAAAGGATCCAATAAAGGTCCTATATTCTCCTGGATCCTAAGGATATTTGGGCCTTCTGGCATCTCCAGCAGGCTGGTAAAAAAAAAAAAATCTTGGAGGTAGTTAACTGTCTAACCTGTTGAGTGTGTGTTACATATGTGTTGTAAGTGTTATCTGACACCTGCAATTTAATGCCTTTTCGATTCTTGTTGTCCCTATCACTACAGGGTCATTCCATTATATATCACCTATTTATTAAAAGGAAGCTCTTCAACAAACCAGATACAATTCCCTATTCTTCTCCAGACACTTTTATACATTTCTCCAAATCACTTCACATACCCAATAAACGTATTGGAATTGCAATCATTAATGTTTCCACTGTGTTTAAGAATTCGTATTTTTACAAAAATATTTATAAAGTCAATCATTGTATGCAGTACTGTACAGTTAGGGGTAGTTACAATTACATTTAGAAGTCAGTCAACAGGTAAAGAAAGCTGTTGAGGACCTTGGTCTTCCAGTCTCGATCTGCAGGGCTTCAAATCTTATAGTTTCTAAGAGGTACCTTATTCCATATGCAACATGCATCAATCAGGATCAACTAATGGAATGTAGTCTTCTCCCATCCCGATTTAGGTGTGTGCTCTGTCAACCTAATTAGAAGTGCAACCCAGCTTGAGAAGCAAACACACCAAAACACATTATAGAACTATATTCTCACCCGGCTTCTACCATAACCACTAAAGAATGTTCTTAAAATTTGCAAGAATATTTTTGGTGGATGTTCAAGAAATTAATAAATCATCCAATATTTTTTTTATAAATGCATCCCTCACGTCTAGGAGGCATTACGTATTGGTCAAGATTGAACTAGCTGTTCCGTTCCATTTGTTAATCCATAGAGATAAAAGTGTCAACATTTTTCTTGAACATTAACTCATATGTGAAGTCCATTCACTTCTATATATTTCCATTAAAATATTTTTAAACAGTTGATGGTCGACTCCAGCTTCCAGAGTGACAGGCCACATTTTCTGTTAAAGGGCCACTTCAGTCGCCATACAATATTACTTAATTTGCTTATGTAATCGCAGAAAAGCATAAGAAGAAAAAAAAAAAAGAAAATCAGTATTTGAAGAAAAAAAGATTTGACTTTAGCAATAATAAAAAAAAATTCTTTAAAAGCAGCTAATGTGTATGTGCTTCTCTCCCCCCGATATTTTGTTGCTCAGAGGTGGAGGATCTGCCCATAAAGCTGTCTATCTCCTTCTCTGCAGTGGTAACTGCAGGGAGGTAAGGAATGATATCAGGAAAACATCCTGGGCAGATCCTTTCACGCCACCTGAATATCTAGTAAGGGCAGAGAGACGCAGATCTGCATAAACCTACCTTGTTAAAGTTCAGATGTAAGTTTTCTTAAAAACACTGATTTCTAACCTGCTATTAAATAAACTAATAGAACCATTTTGAGTGTATAACCACTACAGCAGAAATGTAATATCACTTACTAAATTCTGGAGAGAGTTTATCTGCATACTTTTTTCCCCAAGGTGTCCACTCTCACCTCATTAGTGGGAGATGTAATTATGTGTGGATGCATGGATATGTTCAAAACACAATAAACAGAAAGGTGAAACATTACAAAGTGCACTTAATGAACGTTTCCCTGTACAGTGGATATAAAAAGTCTACACAGCCCTGTTAAAATGTCAGGTTTCTGTGATGTAAAAAAATGAGACAAAGATAAATCATTTCAGAACTTTATCCACCTTTAATGTGACCTATAAACTGTACAACTCAATTGAAAAACAAACAAATCTTTTAGGTGGAGGGAAGAAAAAAAAGAAAAATAATGTGGTTGCATAAGTCTGCACACCCTCTTATAACTGGGGATGTAGCTGTGTTCAGAATTAAGCAATCACATTCCAAATCGTGTTAAATAGGAGTCAGCATACACCTGCCATCATTTAAAGTGCCTCTGATTAATCCCAAATAAAGTTCAGCTGCTCTAGTTGGTCTCTCCTGAAATTTTCTTAGTCGCATCCCACAGCAAAAGCCATGGTCCATAGAGAGCTTCCAAAGCATCAGAGGGATCTCATTGTTAAAAGGTATCAGTCAGGAGAATAGTACAAAAGAATTTCCAAGGCATTAGATATACCATGGAACACAGTGAAGACAGTCATCATCAAGTGTAGAAAATATGGCACAACAGTGACATTACCAAGAACTAGAGCTCCCTCCAAAATTGATGAAAAGACGAGAAGAAAACTGGTCTGGGAGGCTACCAAGAGGCCTACAGCAACATTAAAGTAGCTGCAGGAATATCTGGCAAGTACTGGCTGTGTGGTACATGTGACAACAATCTCCCGTATTCTTCATATGTCTGGGCTATGGGGTAGAGTGGCAAGACGAAAGCCTTTTCTTACAAAGAAAAACATCCAAGCCAGGCTACATTTTGCAAAAACACATCTGAAGTCTCCCAAAAGCATGTGGTAAAAGGTGTTATGGTCTGATGAAACCATGGTTGAACTTTTTGGCCATAATTCCAAAAGATATGTCTGGCGCAAAAACAACACTGCACATCACCAAAAGAACACCATACCCACAGTGAAGCATGGTGGTGGCAGCATCATGCTTTGGGGCTGTTTTTCTTCAGCTGGAACTGGAGCCTTAGTTAAGATAGAGGGAGTTATGAACAGTTCCAAATACCAGTCAATATTGGCACAAAACCTTCAGGCTTCTGCTAGAAAGCTGAACATGAAGAGGAACTTTATCTTTCAGCATGACAACGACCCAAAGCATATATCCAAATCAACAAAGGAATGGCTTCACCAGAACAAGATTAAAGTTTTGGAATGGCCCAGCCAGAGCCCAGACCTGAATCCTATTTAAAATCTGTGGGGTGATCTGAAGAGGGCTGTGCACAGGAGATGCCCTCGCAATCTGACAGATTTGGAGTGTTTTTGCAAAGAAGAGTAAGCAAGTCTTGCCAAGTCAAAATGTGCCATGCTGATAGACTCATACCCCAAAAGACTGAGTGCTGTAATAAAATCAAAAGGTGCTTCAACAAAGTATTAGTTTAAGGGTGTGCATACTTATGCAACCATAATATTTTATTTTTATATTTTTTCTTCCCTCTACCTAAAAGATTTCAGTTTGTTTTTCAATTGAGTTGTACAGTTTATAGGTCACATTAAAGGTGGTAAAAGTTCTGAAATGATTTATCTTTGTCTCATTTTTTTTACAGCACAGAAACCTGACATTTGAACAGGGGTGTGTAGACTTTTTATATCCACTGTAGATACTCCTCTGGGCACCCTAAATAAGTACCAAAAAAAACTTGATAAGTAGAATGAAACCAAAATGTTTTTCATTCCAAATCCCACAAACCTGTAACTATGTATATTTTAATCCTGTTACTGAACAAAACCTGCACTTTCATTTGCCATGATGCTTCAAATCCTCAGAATGCAGACAATGTTAATGATACAATTAAACTGACATCCCATAGGAATTAAGCCATTTGTATTTTAACAATAAATACTGTTTAATAGACTGTTCGCTGGCCATGCCATATAGGTCCTTGAACATTAAAGCTTGTGAATGAATCCATGATGTGTGGATTATTTTACCACTCCTATGCCAAGCAGTTTTTAACACTTTGGTAATTTTTACATCTACCGTAAATGGAAATTTCAGTGATTTTTTTTTCTATGGGCACAAAAGCCATAAGGTTTAGTCACCACACTGGGTATTTTCAAAACATATCATTACTTTGTGGATGCCAATGATGGCAAAGAAACACATGGAAATGCTCAAAAATATTTCAGTCAACTGGGAGTTTATTACTAAACGTACCGTAACCGTCGCAAGCTTTATACTTCTACTTTAGATTAAACCCACCTTTTCAAAACATCCACTAATTAAATTTTCTTCACAACAAAAATTACCAATTTACAAAGAAGGTAATCATTTGTTTTGTATGTCTTTGCACACATATGCTTTACTTGCTGAAGGAGAAAATAAAACTTGCAATACCTTATAGTTTAATGGTACACATGATTCTAGTTGGAGAGTAATGGTTTGGCTAATTGTGGCAAAAAAATTCCCATCCGCTACACTGCATGTCATTTCTTTATAGCATAAACACTAAAGTCATAAACAATCTTATAATGGCCATCCACATAAAGAAACCCAAGTAAAGATTTCTGTATTCCTCCTACTTTTTTTCCATTGAACATATATCCATTCTGTATGTGTATATATATAGGCATCGCTCTGTCATTTTTCTTGAGAAGCTCTAGTCATTTGCTAGGGGAATAATAATTTATCCCCAAGAGGCTTTTCCATACTATGAGGCTTATTTGTGGTTAGTGGCCCTGCTCATAAGGCAGAAGGAGGAAGAAATGCACGTCACTGTCTGGAATCGCAAGGACACAGTGAAAAAACATCACTGACTATACTATGAGAAAAGGCACTACAAGTGTACAAATTGGAGGGAATCGTCACACGGACAGAAAAACAATCCAGAGATCAGTACACACAGACAGTGAGGAACACAATACCAGAGTGGATATTACTACACGAAAAGCCTAAATAATAAAGACATCAATCTTTCCTGAAAAGTAAAACTACATCCACACCTCATGGGTTCTATGCACATGAATATGTTCTCCGAGAGAATCTCAGCAACTGACATAAGGCCTCATGCTTCCCTTCTCCCATTTGGTACCAAATGGTCTTCTCCACCTGCCTTTCGGTTACTAATGGACATCATCTTTGCAGCATATCCTAAGAAACATAGGACAGGGAGACAGTCTCTAATGGTCAGACAATCTTGCATCTAGTCAAGAACAGGTTCAAGCAGGTATTGGAGGTACCAAATGCTATATAAAGAGCATGTGCTTGTTGCTAGCTAAAGATTGGTTTCCCATTGCAACACACAATTTATCATGCTACCTCCTGGCTTGATTGATTTTGTTGGCAAGTGATGAGCTTGTTAGTGAGATGCTGGCAAAAGGAATGCAATAGAAACTATGATTATTTTAAAATTATATAAAATGTAGGCGGCTAATAAAATATTATAAGGTTTGCGTGTATCATAACTGCACTTTAATTGTTTTTACTATATACAATTTTACACTTTATAATCTCTCAAGCTTACTTTCCTGTCAAACATCACACTTCCCACAAGTTCTTTGTATACAACACAGTCCCAATAAGACAGTAGCTTTTTTCTACCCAATTAGCCTCGCCTGAAAGTAAGGGACACATTTAATATTGTCCATTATACAATTTAAATTTGATCTTTGAAAATAATATATATTTTTTTACTATATGAAGTTCTACAATGGATTTAAAAACTAGTTTTTCCCCAGATTCCGGTACTAATAATTACTAATAATTTAAGAGCCAATACGTTGATCTCATGCTTTAATAATGGATGCCAAAAGTGAATACAGTGACATTTATAACTTACCCGTCACACTTCGTAACTTTTTTTTTTTTGTTCTAAATCAAGTTAAAAAAAAAAAAAAAAGTAGAGGTCAAACATTCAAAATATGTGTCACGTTATGCAAGTTGACAAATGTACTTCAATTTTATAAGGAGCAGAGTAAATGCATGAACACAGAAGATAAACTGAAACAGATTTGAATTCAAAATTATAGCTAGACTGGCTCCGTGGCCTAGGAAAGGATTTCCAAATTCACTCATACAGAGGTGAGAAAAGAGCCATGTCCAACTGTAGTCTTAGGTTACTGACTAGTAATATAGTAGATTTAATTCTTAGTTTCAAATTTATATCAAATTTGTTCTACAATCACACAACATTAAATAATTATACATTGTCCCACTCTGATTGATTGGTAAACATATAGTGTAGACTTCAGCTTTACGAGAAGGACAAAAAGGTAGGACATGAGATATTTTTCCTTCACCTGAAGGAGAAACATAATAGTATACAAGATAGCCATAACCCACACAACAGAGCTTACTGAAAGTAAGACTAGAGCCACAAATCATTCCTAAAGGGGCAAGCAGAATAAATATTGAATGACCTAAATAGGGAATGTGACATGAGCATGAACCTTCCTAAAAGTGGAACATTTTCTTAATTTTGGACTCATGCCACAATGCTCAGTCTCTTTCCATAGAACCTTCTAAATGAAAGACATGTCAAACTACAGCATATTCATTACTAAGACCAGTAAATACAGCTACAAATATTACATTTAGTTCAAACTCTGTCTCAATCTCAGGCTGCCTTGATTCCTCGGTCTCTTGCCACACACCAAGGGAAAAAAAGACATGCCAAGGCCTGTGCCAAAGAGCAATGAGCCTGGAGCAAGAAAGGCCTGCACCACAGAGCATAGATCCTCCAGATAAGGATATGGGCATCATCTGTGCAGCATATCCTAAGCAACATAGGACAAGGAGGCAGTCCCTAACGGTCAGACAACCTCGCATCTAGTCAAGGACAGGTGCAAGCAAGCACGGGAGGTACCAGAGGGTATATCTAGTGACTAGCCATGTTAATCCAGGAGCCTTATTACCTGTATTTGTATACTTTTGCTCTTTAAAAAAAATGCCTGCATCTAAGCTCCAACTGTTCAATCCTCTGATTTCACGTAGTTTTGTTTATCTTTGCTCACATACATACCCAAGCATGTAGCAGGGATGGAAATTTCCCAAGAGCCTGGGAAGCTATCCTCCTAACATTTTCACTGCTGGCTCCTAAGTATTTTTCCCAAAGCATAATGTGTGTATGAGCTTATGCTCGTCTAAAATCTTTCTGAATCCTAAAGAATAGATATTTTTATCCATCATCACACATAATCATAGGCACACACACAGACTAAGAGTGTCACAAATCAGTCAATGGACGCATCTTGACAACCAATGGGAAAATGGAGCTGGTACGGTATGACAACAGACTCTATGCTACTCCCTTCTCATACTTTTACCAAGTCACAATGTGCAAAGTTTGACTCTCTCATCAGTTTAAACCCAAGGCTCTATTGTTTAGCCTTAGTTCCCCAAGCTATTTTCTTACCTTAGACCAGATCAGGAGAGACTAATCTGACTAGAGGGAAACCTGCTAGTAACAGGGTTAGGGAGACACCATCATAAACAGCTTCATTCATTATCCACTAACACAAACTGAAAGCTGAAGAATACCCCATAAAGCGAAGTACTATGCCTAATAGTAGCTGTCAAACGCTACTATAATCAGATCTACAGTTGCTGCATCCAACATTACTATATTCTGATATCATATATGCTGCACCAAACAAAACACCAAGGCAAGTTGCTGCACTCGCCATAAAGATCACGATAACCAGCAAAGGAGAGCAGTCACCAATAGACATTGTAGCATAAAATGGCAGTGGCCTGAATGTATTTAGAAAAATGATCTGAGGGTCCAGAAACCTTATTATTTTAAAAATAGAGTAAATGCCTCTCCAGTTTGTTGTCTAAAGACACTCTCCAGAATATACCCACCTAATATCTTCTCCCACCTAGGTCCCCTTCACATCTATTGCCCATATGAAAGCCCCCTAAGCAGTCTCACAACTCATGCAATTCCTGCCCTTAGATTGTCACTATTCTCACTGTTTGTGCTTTAAATAGGTACTTACAAGGTACACTTTACCTACATCCTTTACAGAATCTGTAACTATTAACTTGAGTTCTGCACCAATGATTGGCCAATCTCTTGCATTCATCACTCCTGTTTAGCTCAGTCCATGTCTACTGTGCACCTCATGACCTGGACAAAATCACTTCTCTTTCCTTTCCATGGTTGCTTCAGCCAGGTTTCTCCTCTTTTGGCCCAGTCATAATATGCAAAATACTACTTTCCCGTTGCATGTCTCAATCAAAGGCTTTATCCTCTAGGCTTGGTACCTTTATCCTCTAGCCCACTTGGTTAGCTTGGTCCAGATCACAATGTCAGTAACTGCTTTAAATCCTTATGTTTCTCCATGCCCTTGTAACCACTGCAAGATGTTTTTAAGTCAGACACGGACGCTTAGGTTTCACCACAAAAATGTTTTGGTCTCTTGTACCATCTCCAACCTTACAAAGTCCAAAAATGCGTCCATACGTTTTTTGCTTCACCAGTCTATTTCCAGCGTGCCCTCTCTGTGCAGGCACATTCAACACCTGGTTACCTTGGTCCTGATGACTTTGAGTGTCCCGCTGCTCTACCTGTATCTGTGTGCAGCGCTATATCTCTCACGTGCTATGCCTCAGCCTTTTGATATTTTGGCTTGGTCTATATGTGCATCACTGTCTTCTCAGCCTCTCCATGGCCCTGCATGGGTGGTGTGCGGTCAGCTTGATAGCTGCAAAGTTGCGCCGGGGCCTTTTATTTGTTTCACACGGTTTGTGCAAGCCACCCAAAAATATATATTTGCCCACATAGACACATGTATTTACCTACCAAGTACTTGTATCTCTCCTGGATAGTATGCCCCAGGCTCTAGATCCTTGCCCATTAGATTCCTTTTTACGCAGAGGACTACATTTCTTACCTTATCACGGTTTACAACAGGATCACTAGTTAAAAGATGCTCTTTAGCCCCTCATTCTTCATACAATATGACCCTCCAGCCTTATACCATACTACGGTACTTACATACCAACTACATCATGGTTGCCCCCTGTCTTGGTATGTGCTTATCAGATACCATATCCGTGCCTCTATATGTCAGTTTCTGTACCCCAGTCTCCATCTCTCCTACATTGTCCTTAGAATAGTCTGGGTACCTGTATGTGCCAACGTAACCTCTTGAATCTATAGCCCAGGCTTTCCTCTTACATTGTCCAGGTTATCAGCTCCATCACCGGCTCCTATAACACTGATTAACCAGGCTCTCCTCTTAGGGCCCCTAGTGTGACAACCATCAACATCTATCATCATGCTCTTTGGGCTCTGTACCAATCTCCCTCTCAGGCTTTGTTTTTTCTTCTAAATCACTACCTTCTCGTGTTGAAGGGGCTTGTGCACCTCAGTGAAGCTGTGAGCTATCCAAGATGGATAGATCATAGAGACAAATTGTGGTCCACTGGAAATGGAACTGGCAACCCACTTCAGTATCTTTGCCATGAAAACCTTTTGGATGAGCACCACCAGACACAAGATGTGCCTTAGTGTTGCGGTCCATAGGGTCATGGAGAGTGGGACACGACAAAACAACTACCAAAGTGCCACTGTAAGCTGGGCATGTTGCCAGATTCCCCCTTGTACCATCATCATCATCAGTCTCTATGCCAGTAGCAGCTGGGTGCAATGCTAGATTCACCTCTTGTACCTCCATTTCCCAGGCTCTTCCACCAATCTGTACCTCAGGCTCCCTCTCTCACCTGGGCCAGTTGCCAGATCCCCCCTTCTACCCTTACTTCTTATGCTCTCATCACTCTCTATCCCAGGACTTTCCCAGTCTCCTTATGATGGTCAGGTCACCAGTCTGAGCACTATGAAGCTGTCCTTATCTATGTCAGTACCCGCAGCCCCCTCTGTTCCTCAGGCTCCCCCTTTTCCTACCTCTACCTCAGTCACTGTGTGCGTGGCCTGTAATATTGCCCTTGCCTGTGTAGGTGCTCTCCCCAGCCCCTGTATCTACTCTCTATGGCTGGCTCTTCTCTCTCAGGCTCGCCTCTTACCTTGGCCCTGGTTACAATATGTGTCGCCAGCTTCACCACTGCGAAGTTGCCCTTGCCGATGGTCCTCTCCAGCTCATAGCAACCGATACGGGCGGGGGCGGCTCGGTGCGGGGGAAGCTGAGGCCCGGGGCCCCCGGGGGCTGCAGCCGCCATCTTGTTAGATAGTCCCGGTCTGACCGGCGGACACCGCGGCCTTGCGTCACGGGGCGGGGCGTGCTGACGGCAATGTGGGTGGAGCCTGTGACGTTCGTGTTGTAGAGTGAGGAACTGTCTGGAGGCGGGGCCATACGTGTGGAGGAGTGGCTTTCATATTCTGGGCGGGGGTTTGTGCGTAGGTGCGAAAGGGGCAGGTATACTACACACATAAAAGGGGCAGGAATGTCTCCTATATCTCCTGCACTGCTACATACTACATACATAAAAGGGGCAGGTATGTCTCCTATATCTCCTGCACTGCTACACTGCTACATACTACACATAAAAGGGACAGGTATGTCTCCTATATCTCCTGCACTACTACATACTACACACATAAGAGGTTCAGGAATGTCTCCTATATGTCCTGCACTGCTACATACTACACACATAAAAGGGGCAGGAATGTCTCCTATATCTCCTGCACTACTACATACTACACACATAAGAGGTTCAGGAATGTCTCCTATATGTCCTGCACTGCTACATACTACACACATAAAAGGGGCAGGTATGTCTCCTATATCTCCTGCACTGCTACATACTACACACATAAAAGGGGCAGGTATGTCTCCTATATCTCCTGCACTGCTACATACTACACACATAAAAGGGACAGGTATGTCTCCTATATCTCCTGCACTGCTACATACTACACACATAAAAGGGACAGGTATGTCTCCTATATGTCCTGCACTGCTACATACTACACACATAAAAGGGACAGGAATGTCTCCTATATCTCCTGCACTGCTACATACTACACACATAAAAGGGGCAGGTATGTCTCCTATATCTCCTGCACTGCTACATACTACACACATAAAAGGGACAGGTATGACTCCTATATCTCCTGCACTGCTACATACTACACACATAAAAGGGGCAGGTATGTCTCCTATATCTCCTGCACTGCTACATACTACACACATAAAAGGGACAGGAATGTCTCCTATATCTCCTGCACTGCTACATACTACACACATAAAAGGGGCAGGTATGTCTCCTATATCTCCTGCACTGCTACATACTACACACATAAAAGGGGCAGGTATGTCTCCTATATCTCCTGCACTGCTACATACTACACACATAAAAGGGACAGGTATGACTCCTATATCTCCTGCACTGCTACATACTACACACATAAAAGGGACAGGTATGACTCCTATATCTCCTGCACTGCTACACACTACACACATAAAAGGGGCAGGTATGTCTCCTATATCTCCTGCACTGCTACATACTACACACATAAAAGGGGCAGGTATGTCTCCTATATCTCCTGCACTGCTACATACTACACACATAAAAGGGACAGGTATGTCTCCTATATCTCCTGCACTGCTACATACTACACACATAAAAGGGACAGGTATGACTCCTATATCTCCTGCACTGCTACACACTACACACATAAAAGGGACAGGTATGTCTCCTATATCTCCTGCACTGCTACATACTACACACATAAAAGGGGCAGGTATGTCTCCTATATCTCCTGCACTGCTACATACTACACACATAAAAGGGGCAGGTATGTCTCCTATATCTCCTGCACTGCTACATACTACACACATAAAAGGGACAGGTATGTCTCCTATATGTCCTGCACTGCTACACACTACACACATAAAAGGGACAGGTATGTCTCCTATATGTCCTGCACTGCTACATACTACACACATAAAAGGGACAGGTATGTCTCCTATATGTCCTGCACTGCTACATACTACACACATAAAAGGGGCAGGTATGTCTCCTATATGTCCTGCACTGCTACATACTACACACATAAAAGGGGCAGGTATGTCTCCTATATGTCCTGCACTGCTACATACTACACACATAAAAGGGACAGGTATGTCTCCTATATCTCTTGCACTGCTACATACTACACACATAAAAAGGACAGGTATGTCTCCTATATGTCCTGCACTGCTACACACATAAAAAGGACAGGTATGTCTCCTATATCTCCTGCACTGCTACATACTACACATATAAAAAGGACAGGTATGTCTCCTATATCTCCTGCACTGCTACATACATAAAAAGGACAGGTATGTCTCCTATATCTCCTGCACTGCTACATACTACACACATAAAAAGGACAGGTATGACTCCTATATCTCCTGCACTGCTACATACATAAAAAGGACAGGTATGTCTCCTATATCTCCTGCACTGCTACATACTACACACATAAAAAGGACAGGTATGACTCCTATATGTCCTGCACTGCTACATACTACACACATAAAAAGGACAGGTATGTCTCCTATATCTCTTGCACTGCTACATACTACACACATAAAAAGGACAGGTATGTCTCCTATATCTCCTGCACTGCTACATACTACACACATAAAAGGGTCAGGTATGTCTCCTATATGTCCTGCACTGCTACATACTACACACATAAAAAGGACAGGTATGTCTCCTATATCTACTGCACTGCTACATACTACACACATAAAAGGGGCAGGTATGTCTCCTATATCTCCTGCACTGCTACATACTACACACATAAAAAGGACAGGTATGACTCCTATATGTCCTGCACTGCTACATACTACACACATAAAAAGGACAGGTATGTCTCCTATATCTCTTGCACTGCTACATACTACACACATAAAAAGGACAGGTATGTCTCCTATATCTCCTGCACTGCTACACACTACACACATAAAAGGGTCAGGTATGTCTCCTATATGTCCTGCACTGCTACATACTACACACATAAAAAGGACAGGTATGTCTCCTATATCTACTGCACTGCTACATACTACACACATAAAAAGGACAGGTATGTCTCCTATATCTCCTGCACTGCTACACACTGCACACATAAAAGGGGCAGGAATGTCTCCTATATCTCCTGCACTGCTACATACTACACACATAAAAAGGACAGGTATGTCTCCTATATCTCCTGCACTGCTACACACTACACACATAAAAGGGACAGGTATGTCTCCTATATGTCCTGCACTGCTACATACTACACACATAAAAAGGACAGGTATGTCTCCTATATCTCCTGCACTGCTACATACTACACACATAAAAAGGACAGGTATGTCTCCTATATCTCCTGCACTGCTACACACTGCACACATAAAAGGACAGGAATGTCTCCTATATCTCCTGCACTGCTACATACTACACACATAAAAAGGACAGGTATGTCTCCTATATCTCCTGCACTGCTACACACTACACACATAAAAAGGACAGGTATGACTCCTATATGTCCTGCACTGCTACATACGACACACATAAAAGGGGCAGATATGTCTCCTATATGTCCTGCACTGCTACACACTACACACATAAAAGGGACAGGTATTTCTCCTATATGTCCCGCACTGCTACATACTACACACATAAAAAGGACAGGTATGTCTCCTATATCTCCTGCACTGCTACATACTACACACATAAAAAGGACAGGTATGACTCCTATATCTCCTGCACTGCTACATACTACACACATAAAAAGGACAGGTATGACTCCTATATGTCCTGCACTGCTACATACGACACACATAAAAGGGGCAGATATGTCTCCTATATGTCCTGCACTGCTACACACTACACACATAAAAGGAGCAGGTATTTCTCCTATATGTCCTGCACTGCTACATACTACACACATAAAAAGGACAGGTATGTCTCCTATATCTCCTGCACTGCTACATACTACACACATAAAAAGGACAGGTATGACTCCTATATGTCCTGCACTGCTACATACTACACACATAAAAAGGACAGGTATGTCTCCTATATCTCCTGCACTGCTACATACTACACACATAAAAAGGACAGGTATGTCTCCTATATCTCCTGCACTGCTACACACTACACACATATAAAGGGCAGGTATGTCTCCAATATGTCCTGCACTGCTACATACTACACACATAAAAAGGACAGGTATGTCTCCTATATCTCCTGCACTGCTACATACTACACACATAAAAAGGACAGGTATGACTCCTATATGTCCTGCACTGCTACACACATAAAAAGGACAGGTATGTCTCCTATATCTCCTGCACTGCTACATACTACACACATAAAAGGGGCAGGTATGTCTCCTATATCTCCTGCACTGCTACATACTACACACATAAAAAGGGCAGGTATGTCTCCAATATGTCCTGCACTGCTACATACTACACACATAAAAGGGACAGGTATGTCTCCTATATGTCCTGCACTGCTACATACTACACACATAAAAGGGACAGGTATGTCTCCTATATGTCCTGCACTGCTACATACTACACACATAAAAAGGGCAGGTATGACTCCTATATCTCCTGCACTGCTACATACTACACACATAAAAGGGACAGGTATGTCTCCTATATCTCCTGCACTGCTACACACTACACACATAAAAGGGACAGGTATGTCTCCTATATCTCCTGCACTGCTACATACTACACACATAAAAGGGGCAGGTATGTCTCCTATATCTCCTGCACTGCTACATACTACACACATAAAAGGGACAGGTATGTCTCCTATATGTCCTGCACTGCTACATACTACACACATAAAAGGGACAGGTATGTCTCCTATATCTCCTGCACTGCTACATACTACACACATAAAAGGGGCAGGTATGTCTCCTATATCTCCTGCACTGCTACATACTACACACATAAAAGGGGCAGGTATGTCTCCTATATCTCCTGCACTGCTACACACTACACACATAAAAGGGACAGGTATGTCTCCTATATCTCCTGCACTGCTACATACTACACACATAAAAAGGACAGGTATGACTCCTATATGTCCTGCACTGCTACACACTGCACACATAAAAGGGACAGGTATGTCTCCTATATGTCCTGCACTGCTACATACTACACACATAAAAGGGACAGGTATGACTCCTATATCTCCTGCACTGCTACATTTTTCATCTTTCCTAAATTACTTCAGGAGTAAAATCAACACTAAAATGATGGTGAGAATCTCTTAAATTACCTCAGGAGTACAGCCATTACTGAAATGAGGGTGAACATTTCCTAAATTACCTTTAGGAATACGTTCAACACTGAAATGAGGGTCGACATCTCCTAAATTACCTCAGGAGTACAGCCATTACTGAAAGGAGGGTGAAAATCTCCTAAATTACCTCAGGAGTACAGCCATTACTGAAAGGAGGGTGAAAATCTCCTAAATTACCTCAGGAGTACAGCCATTACTGAAAGGAGGGTGAAAATCTCCTAAATTACCTCAGGAGTACAGCCATTACTGAAAGGAGGGTGAAAATCTCCTAAATTACCTCAGGAGTACAGCCATTACTGAAAGGAGGGTGAAAATCTCCTAAATTACCTCAGGAGTACAGCCATTACTGAAAGGAGGGTGAAAATCTCCTAAATTACCTCAGGAGTACAGCCATTACTGAAAGGAGGGTGAAAATCTCCTAAATTACCTCAGGAGTACAGCCATTACTGAAAGGAGGGTGAAAATCTCCTAAATTACCTCAGGAGTACAGCCATTACTGAAAGGAGGGTGAAAATCTCCTACATTACCTCAGGAATATAGTGAAGACTAAAATGAGGGTGAAAATCTCTCAAATTACCTTGTGTATACAGTTAACAATGAAATGAGGCTGAACATGTCCTAAGTTACCTCAGAAATAGAATCAACACTGAAATGAGGGTGGGAAATTTCCTAAATTACCTCAACACTTAAATGAGAGTAAAAGTCTCTCTTAAAATATCTTGGGGATACAGTCAACACAGAAATTAGGGTGAAAATACAAGATTACTGTTGGTTTCTTTTTCTGCCAGTTTCTAATTTACTGAAGTTTGCTTCTTATACTCTTCAATTTACATACAGATCGTTATTTATTATAGTGAATATAGTGACTTGTTATATCAGATATCAATATATAATCAATATTGATATATTAATCTACTTTATAGTAAGTTAACAAAATATTTCCATAACTGTAATGAAAGGAAAAAATATAGAGATATCTGAAACTTATACAATACACATTTCATAGCCTCATTAAATTAGGGCTATGTTATAAAAAGTAGCCCGACGTGAAAAAAGTAGGGTACGAGGCTTTTAAATTAGCCTCGTAAACCTCTACGTTGCCGTCCTGTGTGTTAGAACGCAGGGTGGCCACAACCCTTTGATCTGTCCACCCCGCTATGTTCCAGTCATTGAATTGCCATGAAATTGCCCACGAGCTAGCTTGTAAAACGCCAACGGAGCCCAAAGCCCTACGAGTGCTGGGGAGGACTCGCAAAGGCTGCTAGAGCCCTTAGGTTTGCTGCGTAAGCAGCAGAAGAGACCCCCTCTCTGGCCCCCGAACCTCCCAACAGCCCCTAAAGCTCCCCCTTGCTCCCCCAATACATCCCCATGCTGCAGGAGTCCAGATCAGGACCACTGTAGCCTCCCAAAATTAACGCTTGCTGCAGATAAATAGCTGCGGGGGTACTTCAATTACCCCCCCCCCCCCCCCGGAACCTAAAATTAACCCCCCTATGCTGGGGTCCCCATCGGGAACCCCCGCAGTGTCCCCATGTTAACCCTTGCTGCGGGGCTCCCGATTGGGACACCCGTGGCAGTCAATGTGTTAACCCCCTTTGAATACCCCCCTCGGCACCTACAACTAACCCCCGCAGTATCACCATATTACCCCTTTCAGCTGGGATCCCAATCGGGACTCGATCGGGAACCCCGCTGCATTTCAAATTAAAATTTCAGCTTGCGGGTGCTAAAAGGGTTTTAAAGGACCTGTGATCACTAAAAAATTAACCCCTGTCATGGAGGTACTATAAGTACCCCCCAGGCACCTAAAATTAACCCCATAACTCATGGGGGTCTATATATATATATATATATATATATATATATATATACCACCATGAGCTTCTAATTAACCCCATCAGTCTAATAAGGGTCTATATAGGACACAAATTAACCCCTATAATAACACTATGAGTGTCCTCCAGGACCCTCATGACACAAAGTCTAAACACTACACTATTAACCATAAGCCTACCCTATTACCCATTAACCCTAACTATACCCTATTAACCCATTCTAAACCCCGTTAACCCTATCTAGGCCTATTTACCCTGTCTAAGCCTATTTAACCCCATCTCTTATGGGGGTCTATACAGAGCCCCAAAAGCCTTCAAATAACCGCGTCTCTCATGTGGGTCTAGTCAGACCTCCTATAAGCCTCTATTTAGCCCCATCAGTCCCATAAGCGTCTATAAAGACCCTTATGGAACAATAAGAACCCTAACAGTAACCCCATAAGTGCCACGAGAGTACTCCATGACCCTCTTGACACTTAGTACAAACACTACACTACACTCCCCCCCCAATAAACCAATAAATCTAAACCAACCCCCCTCTAACTAATGAACCACCTCCTCCCTATCCTAATTACCCCCTCTACCCTAACCTATTAACACCTACCCAACCTACCTAATCCCGTTTTAAACCCCCCACACCCCACTAATTACAAAAAATAAAACAACCTAGAATACACAAAATAAAAAAACCTAGATCACAGAAAATAAAAAACCTACATTACATAAAATAAAAAAGCACCACTACAGAAAATAAAAAAAATCCTACTTTACTGAAAATAAAAAAAGGCATACATTACATACATGTGTACCCCTAACTACATACATCAATACCCCTATCTACAAATAGTGCCGTGCAAAAGTATCCCCCCCCCCCCCCCATTTTTTGTGTTTTATTGCCTTACAACCTGGAATTACCATGGATTGTTTGAGGATTTGCATCATTTAATTTACAGAACATGCCCACAACTTTGAAGATGTTTGTTTGTTTGTTTTTTATTGTGAAGCAAACAACAAATAGGACAAAATATTCACCTCCCTAAAGTCAATACTTTGTAGAGCCACATTTTACAGCAATCACAGCTCCAAGTCGCTTTGGAAAAGTCTCCATTTTCTATTGGATTGAGGTCTGGCCTTTGACTAGGCCATTCCAACACATTTACACGTTTTCCCTTAACCCACTCAAGTGTTGCTTTAGCAGTGTGTTTGGGGCCATTGTCCTGCTGGAAGGGGAATCTCCGTCCTAGCCTCAAATCCCGCACAGAGTGGTACAGGTGTTGCTCAAGAATATCCCTGTATTTAGCAAAATCCATCTTTCCCTCAACTCTGACCAGTTTCCCAGTCCCGGATGTTGTTTTTTGGGTGATGTGAAAGTAATGGCTTTCTTCTGGCCACTCTGCCATAAAGCCCAACTCTATGGATCGTACAGCTTATTGTCGTCCTATGTACAGATACTCCAGTCTCTGCTGTGGAACTCTGCAGCTCCTCCAGGGTTACCTTAGGTCTCTGTGCTGCCTCTCTGATTAATGCCCTGGGTGGCCGTCTCTTGGCAGGTTTGCTGTTGTGCCATGTTCTTTCCATTTGGTTATGATAGATTTGATGGTGCTCCTGGGGATCATCAAAGATTTGGATATTTTTTTATAACCTAACCCTGACTTGTACTTCTTAACAACATTGTCCCTTACTTGTTTGGAGAGTTCCTTGGTCTTCGTGGCAGTGTTTGGTTAGTGGTGCCACTTGCTTAGATGTTGCAGCCTCTGGGGCTTTTCAAAAAAGCTATGTGTATGTAATGACAGATCATGTGACACTTAGATTGCACACAGGTGGACATCATTTCACTAATTATGGGCCTTCTGAAGGTAATTGGTTGCACCAGAGCTTTTTATGGCCTTCATAACAAAGGGGGTGAATACATACGCACATGCCAATTTTCTGTTTTCTATTTCTAAAAAATAGTTTTATGTATATATTTTTCTCATTTCACTTCACCAACTTAGACTATTGTGTTCTGATCCATCACATTAGATTCAGATTAACAAAACATTTAACTTAAGGCTGTAATGTAACAAAATAGGTAAAAAGTCAAGGGGGTTAATACTTTTGCAAGGCAATGTACATTTAACCCCTAACTACATACATCAATACCCCTATCTACATACAATTAACCCCTAAATACATACATTAAAAATCCCTCTATCTGACCTAAAACCACCCCCTCACTATACCTAAAATAGGATAAATAAGCCCACTTCCCTTGCCCAAATGTGACAATGGTTTTCTGGCCTTAGTCCCTAGTATTAGGGCCCATCCTTTATTGCCGCAGGTCCGGCACCCCTATGAGAAAAAAAAACATTCCAATTAGTAACAAAATTAAACACATCATATAAACTATACATTCTAAAAATGACACTTACCTTTCCGCAATGTCCCCGTCCTTCTTGATCTCTTCTCCGTCAGGGCCCTTGAAAAAATGTAACCCTTTAAAAAATTTACGGAGCTCCTCACCTGGAGGAGCTTCCCACTACAAATGAGGCTTGGATCGCTTCTTTCGGTAAAAAATTGGAAATGGTGCCTTCTGATTGGCTGAAATTTGGTTGACAGAGTTTTCAGCCAATCAGAATGGGATACACAATGGGATTTGAAGTAAACGTATTAATAAGTTGTGATGTATACAAACTTGAATTCGGAGTCAGTCTTGTTATCTATTGGAGAGCACAAGCACGAGGTGTCAGATTATCAGCCTGGTTTTAAACATGAATAGGATTTCATTTGCGGCGGGCAGCTCCTCCACCGAAAAGCTCTGTTACTTTTTTTTAAAAATGTAAGCGCGTCTTTTTTTCCCTCCAAGCGCCCTGCCGGAGAAGACATCAAGAAGGACAGGGACATAGCGGAAAGGTAAGTGTAATATCTAGAATGTATTGTTTATATGTTTTTTAATTTTGTTACTAATTGTAATATTTCTTTTTTTCCTAGGGGTGCCGGACCTGCAACAATGAAGGATGGGCCCTTTTGCTAGGGACGAAGGCCAGAAAACTGTTGTCACATTTGGGCAATGTAAGTGGGCCTATTTATCCTATTTTAGGTTTAGTGAGGGGGGTGGTTTTACATCAGATGGATTTTTATTGTATGTATTTAGGGAGTAAATGTATGTAGATAGGAGTATTAATGTATGTAGTTAGGGTAATCATGTATGTAGCTAGTGTATTAATGTATGTTTTATTGCATGTGATGTATGCTTTTTTATATTCTTTAAAGTAAGTTTTTTTATTTTATGTCATTTAGGTTTGTTTATTTTGGATAATGTTCTTTTTTTTTTGATAATGTTCATTTTTTTTCTGTAGTGGTGCTTTTTTGTAGTTTTTTTTTTTCTCTAACGTTAGGTTTTTTTATTTTCAGTAAAGTAGATTTTTTTTATTTTATGTAATTTAGTTTTTTTTTATTTTGGATAATGTTCATCTTTTATTTTCTGTAGTGGTGCTTTTTTATTTTTTGTAATGTAGTTTTTTTTATTTTGTGTATTCTAAGTTTTATTATTGTTTGTAATTAGTGGGTTTAATAGGGGGTTAGGTAGGTTGTGTATGTGTTAATAGGTTAGGGTAGGGGGGTAATTAGCATAGGGAAGAGGGGAACTCATTAGTTAGAGGGGGGTTGGTTTAGATTTATTGGTTTATTGCGGGGGGAATATAGTGTAGTGTAGTGTTTGTACTTAGTGTCATGCGGGTCCTGGAGGACTTACTTTTAATAGGAAAGTAAGTAGGGCAAATATTGACCACATAGCATCTGTGAGGCTCACATTTAAGTTACTGGGCTTGAATTTAATGAGGCTGTCAATGTCTAGGCTCCAGAAAGTTTGAACCTTTTCTTTTGTTTCAAAATAACTTTGTGAGTGAGTTGTGAAAGTTTCTTTGTAGCTTTACATCTTGTATACATCTTGAACTATCTACGTGTTTTGGGAATGTCCCAATAGTATGTGTTAGTGTGTTCTTCTTAGCCCTCTCAATGGAGTGTGTGTTCCCTAGGCTTTTTTTTTAATGGAATGTATTCTTTTTAGTAGTCTTCCAAAATTTTGCCCTTGGTGTGTCTCTGTTCAGGAGTCTGTCGGCCTATTTCTTTTGTCTCTCTCTTAATTATGCTAAAACTTAATTTTCTTATCAGAAATGTCAATTAACCTATGTGTTTGTCAACCAATCAGAAACCATGGTGATGCCAGAGTTGGTAACCAATAAGGAAAATATATTCTTGTTCCATAGAAACATATGGGGTATATAGGGCAAAACTAATGTAAATTCATATCTTGGAACACCAGATGGCACCCTTGACCTTCAAACTACAATAAAAAAAAATAGAATAAAATGACGTGCCGTGGAGTTCAAATTTCAACATCTCGTAGGGCTTTTCCGCCTGTGGGTTGCTTTACGGGGCCAATTTAATAGCCATAAGTTTTGCGGGCTACGTTACGGCCTTCAGTTTTACACGTTGAGGGAATTTAATAGGGCTAACAATCTCTTAAAATTTAAGGAAGAATTAAGTAATGTCTCTTAACAGAAAACAATTACCATTTGAAATCCTATTTCAGTGAAAAACTGGAAACTCTTTACACAGAAAGTATCCAAAAGTAAATGCATGCATATATATTAAGGTATAAAAACACATAAAACAATATACATGGATATAATGGAAAGATATTATAGGAATATAATATTAGATGATAACACGATCAATGTCATTTTAATAGTAGAAATACCCTGACAATCCTTTAATTTAAAAATACATTTTAGCTGATATTTAGGTTAAATCCCAACCAAATAATTGTAAACCGACTCAGTGGGATCTATCGCATAAAAGCATGTCGCATCCAAGTTTTAGCCAATAAATCAGATGACACATCTAGGCACAAATCTTAACATTTTAAATAAGTAAATTATGTATTTAAAGGGTTTTATAAAGCTTTGAGCAACTGAATTCAATGTTGGTATAGACAGAGCATGACCATCTACACAAAACACATTTTTGGTTTCCCTGGCCAAAAGTTGCTTCGGGCATGAAAGAAAGTGCTAACCATGGTAAAAGTGATAATTTTCACATTTTGAATAAGTTAAATGGTTAAAAAAAGTTAACCTACTCAATTATTTGTTGGTATACACAGAGTATGCCAAAATACATCATCAAGTTGATCCCAGTATTAACACAAGTGCTAATTTCCGTAAGTTCAGTACGTAAATAGTATTTGAAATGGTTGACTAACTTTCGTCCTTTGAATTCAGTATTGGTATACACAGAGTATGCCGCACTACCGAAAATACATTAGTGGCCCAAAGCTGCCAATATTTTCAGCACATACATTTAAGAAATTTTAGCAAATAACTTGTCGTTTATAAAGGGTTAAAAAGGTTTGGGTAACTAAAATCTTTATTGGTATGCATAGATTGAAATAACATAAAATTGGACTTAGCTTGGCCTAATACTACCTTTTTTAGTTTTGAAAAAAAATCCAAGAAATTCTATATACATTTTGTTTACGTAGTTGGTGGTTTTAAAATGAATTTTATTAAAATACAATATTTAAAGAACACCTGACAACCCCTGTTAGTGTCAGGAACCGAGTATTTGAAGAGAAATTCAGACCCTTAACAGGTGAGGCTGCTACAAGAATTTAATAAACAAAAATGATAAACAGCAGAAGCACAAATAAGCAGACTGGCAATGCAGCAGATGGCTACTGCAGGAATAGCAGAGATCCTCAAGAACAGACTGGCAATGCAGCAGCAGATTTAGAGAACTGAGGTACTCAGGAGTAGACTAGGATATGAAAGCAGGAACCACCACACAGGTAGAGGTGAATGCTGCAACTTGAGCAGAGTAGTTAGTGCAGACAGAACCCTGCCAGCAGCAATGAAACAAGCGGAACACAGAATTGCAGCAGGACAGCACAAGAGAATCTTACAACTGGTACTTTGGTGTGATCTCATCCGGATCTTAAAGGTCTCTCTCGATTTTAAGGATTGACTGAGCATCAGCACCTGTCAGTAATTGGGTGAGGAGTTCTGACACATAGGAACAGACCATCTTTCCTAGGTCTCCCTTGTGGCCTACTCAATCTGTGAGTCACTACAGTCTGTGGATTGACAGGAGCAATCCCGAACAGGCACTTCTTAGAAAAGGAGTATCAGAACAGATACTCCTTACAAAAGGTTTAATTCCTTTTATCCTTTTCAATGGTATGAATTTTGAATATTAACAATTAATAATTGGCAAAAAGGGGGGCGTGTCCAGCTGTCAAAGAGAGCAGACGTGCTGTGCCGCTGCTCTGCTCTAAATGTAATAATATAAGGGACAAAAATACCCTATACTGCCCCAAATTCTGTTTTCAATTTGGCCAAGAAGGCTTTATATAGCTGCCAGAGACTGATACAAGAAGGGGGCAAGCTGACACCAGGGTAGAAACCTAAGTAAGGGCAAAGCAAGTATAACGCCAGGAGTCTACTTGCCCTGCAAATATTACAGAGGCCCTCATACCAACTTACATAAATAAATAATATCACCTACCTGATTGTTGCCTGCATCGCCTGACAACTATCTGGGCTGGAAACGACAGAACTACATAAATCAGAACTATAGATAAGAATAATAAGCAATTTAAGGTGGTTTTCCTAGAAGATCTTCCAGTATTAAGAGTATCTGAGGGGCACTGCTGCCACCTAGTGGTTAACAACTGCACTGCCTGCACCTCTACTGGCCTGTATACATTCATCATAAATTTGACTGCAGAGGGAAAACATATTATACCATAAGAGTAATTTTCCCTATCCCTTATTATTCCGGACTATATCCGGCTGCAGTGCCACCGGGGAGCCTGATTGGCCGCTTCCTCAACATCTGGCATACCACGCATTTAACTATACCAAGGGCATGTGTCCAATGAGGCCAATGCCTAAAGCAATGCGCACTTGGGACTAAAACTCACTTTGAGGAGGATACCCCAATGGATCGTTAGTACAGCAACACTGAAAGCTATAGTTGGCAGCTGCACTATCATTGGATAGCAGACTTCCTAAAAGATTTGGCCCGCCTGTCGGGACTCCACACACCCGGCCATTCTGGTCCTATGCTCAACTCAGTGCATGAAACACGACAACAAGAGATGGGGAGAAACAAGAGGGCTCTACCAACAAAGAGAATTACCAATTTCTGCAAACCTCCAGGGGCTACGAAGGAGGTGGTATCAGATCCCTGAGGAGAATCGGAAGATGAGGGCCAGGTAGACCCGCCTCAACCCGACATGAACCTCTCGAAAAGCTCATTAGCCCAGATTGAGGGTCTATTTCAAGCGTACATGACCAAAACTGTTGACGCCATCAAGAAAGATCTTCATGACCTGGGCCAAAGGACCCACCTGCTTGAAGAGACCACCGATCGGATAGTTGAGGTACAAGAGCGGTAAATATGAAGAGATAATATGAAGAGATAAATATGAAGACCTAGAGAACCGCTCGAGACGCCACAACATAAGAATAAGAGGGATTCCCAGGGCGGTGCAGAATCTAAAGCAATATGTCTCAAAGACACTGGCCACGATCCTCCCGGAGGTCCCGGCCTCACGGCTAGAAGTTGAGAGGGCCCATAGAGCCCTAGGGGCGACAAGAAACTTGGAGGTGCCCAAAGATGTTATCATCCGATTTCCTTGGCAACTATCAAGAGACCTGGTGTTAGCAGCGGCCCGAAAATCCCCGGACATCAAGGGGCCTGATAATGCTCCACTTCTTGTTTTCGCGGACCTCTCCCCCATCACGCTGGCCAAACGCAGAGACATGAAACCGGTTTTGGGAGTGCTGATTCAACACAATGTTCAATATCGGTGGGGCTTCCCCTTTGCCCTGATATTCCAGCACAAGGGCAAATCATACTCTGCCCGCTCACTTGAAGATGGCTGGGCAATCCTCCAATTGCTTCACATGGTCCCGGAAGAAGGGGACAGGGCATCAGAGCTCCGTCGGCGGGGGGGCAAGTCTCAACCCCAGGCAGCAATGGTCTACTGTCCCGTATAAAGCCTGGACCCAGCCATCTGAGATTACAGCCTTAGGCCCCACATCCTCACCCTGGACCCCGCCTACCCAGGCCCGTAATGAGGTAGCCTCAAAGGGCCCAGCTGCAGGTGGGCCGTGCTTGGCTCTCAAAGGTGGCCCCGGCCCCCTCCCGACCGCTCTCTCCTTGTTTGGTCCTCTACAGGACAAGGTAAGATGACTGGACACTACAGCCTCACACTATACATTAGTAATAGCTAGACCGGCTGAAGCAAACTTTACTTTTGTAACTCACAACGTTAAGGGCTTTAATTCCCAGTTCAAGAGAAAGAAGGCCTTTATGTATGACAAAGATATGAAGCCATCGATTATATTCATGCAGGAAACACATTTTGCCTGCAATCATATACCAACTTATCTTAGCAGAGACTATCCCACCAGTTACTCCTCCTCCCAAGCTACCAGGAAAGCGGGGACCTCTATACTGATCCATCGTAACTTCCCCTTTCAGGTAGAGTCTAAAATAGTGGATAAAAATGGACATTATGTAATACTCCATGGAACAGTTCTGGAGACTAAAATATCCCTCATCTCCTTTTATGCTCCAACCAATGCACCACATAAGTCACTACTGCATATCCTGAGGCTTTTAGAGCCTTACTCTGGTAACACAATGGTGATGGGAGGGGATTTTAACCTTACCTTTGACTAAGGCCTGGACCGCTCGGGTACTCACCCCACAGACCGGCACTCTAACAAATTAAGAAGGCACTAAACGGTCTGGCCCTGGTGGACGCCTTGAGGAGGCATCACCCACAAAAAATGGACTATACATATTACTCCCACACCCACGGATCTTATTCGCCCATTGATACCTTCTTGATCGCTTCGTCATTGTTTGATCGCTCAAGAAGGGTGGAAATACGGGTATGCCCCTGGTCGGACCACTCAGCGCTGAGCATAGACATTGACTTAGCGGTGAATATATCCACACCATATGCTTGGAAACTAAATGAGCTGCTACTTGCTAACCCAGAGCTGTCGGAACTAATTAAGAAAGATCTTCACCTTTTACTTTGAGTGTAATAGACCTGGTGACTCGAGCATGGGCTGGGTATGGATGGCCCATAAGGCCTTTCTTAAGGAGTCCTGCATTAAGCTGGCTTATGCTTTTAAAAAACTATGTAAATTCAAAGAGCAGGAAATTACTACTAAGCTGCAGGACCTGGAGTCTAGGAACCAGTCATGCCCCTCCTCTAGACTTCACCAGATGATTGAACAGTGTAGGCTTGAGTTAGACGCAGTGCTCTCCCACAAAACGGAAAAAGCCCTCAGATGAACCAAGCATCTATTCTACTCCAAGGCCAACAAGCCGGATTCTCTGTTGGCTAAGAAGCTTCGGTCTAAGATAGCGGAGTCTAAGATCTTGCAGATTAGAACTGCAAAGAGACAGGTAACAGTTAGCCCAAATATCATCAAGCAAATGTTTGCTGACTTCTATAGCTCAATATATTCCACGAAGCGGCAACCGAGCGTGACTCTTCTTCGGTCTTACTTAGATTCCTGCAACCTCCCCAAGGTCTCAGACCAGAGTGCGGCTACACTCAATTCAGACATAACGGTAGAGGAGATACTAGAAGCCATCAACAGCTTGAAATCAGGGAAGGCCCCTGGCCCTGACAACTTTACCAACTCTTACTATAAGTCCTTTGCGCATATCCTGGCACCATATCTCTGCCAAGTGGTTAACTCCATCCTAAACTGGGAACCGATGCCCCCGGAGCTAAACAGGGCGGACTTAATTGGCCTTCCCAAAGAAGGCATGCACCCACTAGACCCGAGGAATCATAGGCCCATTTCCCTTATAAAGGGGGATCTTAAACTGCTAGCCAAAATTATTGCAGATAGGATCTCGGGGTTCCTTCCGGATCTGATCCACAAGGATCAAACGGGTTTCGTCCGACACCGGCAGACAGCTGATAACATACGGAGGACCATGAATGTCATCCACTTGGCCTCCCAGAGCAAGACCCCCCTTTGTGTGCTAGCTCTTGATATGGAAAAAGCGTTCGACACACTGGAGTGGTCTTATCTGTACCCAGTGCTGGCTAAATTTGGCTTCAAAGGGAGATTCATACAACTTATCAGAACACTATACAAAAATCTGCAGGCCTGCTTGAAACTCCCGGGATCGTAAAACATCTCTATAGCCATCCAGAGGGGAACCCGGCAAGGCTGCCCACTGTCTCCATTGCTATTTGCTCTGGCGATCGAGCCTTTGGTCCAACAAATTAGATGCAACACTGAGATAAAGGGAATGCAGGTGGGTCATCACCACTTGAAATGTTCGCTATTTGCGCACCCTAACAGAGCCGGCAAGGTCAATCCCCGCCCTGCTGTCAACCCTAGGCAGATTCGGCGCCCTGTCGGGCCTTCAAATCAATGTTGAAAAGACTGAGGCCTTGGGAATTGGCATACCTCTCACGGTCCTGGGGGCATTGAAAGCGGAGTTTAGATTTCAATGGCCCAAAAACTCTATTAACTACTTGGGAGTTAGAATCGCCAGGAAGTTGTCGGACATGTATAAGGCCACCTTCCCGCCCTTATTTAAGCAACTAATTGAAGAAATGCGATGCTGGGTAAAATAACATATCTCGTGGACAGGGCGGATAAACTCGGTAAAAATGACGGTTCTGCCAAGAATATTGTACTTATTTAGAACTCTCCCAATACCGGTAGATATGAAAGAGCTAGATAAACGCCAAGCTTCTATTTTTAATATTATATGGCGAGGTAGGTCACCACAAATAGCAAGAAAGACTATGTTTCGGCAGAGGTCTCAGGGGGGACTCTCGTGCCTGAACCTGAGACTTTATTTGAGAGCGGCGAAACTCGCGTTCATGCCACTGGCCCACTCAGGTAAGTTTACAACAGTTGTGGAAAATTGGCGAATGAGACCCCACTCTGGGACGTGCCCCCCTCGGGCGTCAAGCAGTGACACTCTAATCCCATAATATCTTCAACTTTAGCGGCTTGGGTCGGTCGGCGGTTTGGCTCTCCTCCTATCGCCATTGTTGTCCGTAAGATCTTTCCCGGAATTTGGGACGGCATTAAGCCTCACCTCTAGACAATGGTGGCTTAGCAGCCCACTGGAAAGAGCAGGAATCTGGTTTTCAGACGATGCTTTACTATCCCACACCTTCCTTATCACTAAATATCACATACCAGAGAGTGAACTCTGGAATTACAGACAAATTTGACATTTGATATCCTCACTAACCAGGGTACATGGGACCCCTAAACACTCCTGGTGGTAGACTATATGTGCAAAGCTACCCTCTTTCAAAGGCCTCCTTGGGTCTCTATATTCTTTTCTGAACGACTCTCTGAACAAACAGAAGCCGAAATATATGCTCTAATGGGAGAAAGACCTAGGTAGGGAGCTAGATGGAGCAACCTGGAGAGAAATTAGTAACAACTTAACAAAAGGATCATACACATATAGTCCACTGGAGACCTCCGTTAAAGTTTTGCACAGGACCTATTATACCCCATATCTAATGTTCAGGCTTAATAATAGTCTTAGCGAGGACTGTTTTAGAGGATGCAAAGCTAGGGGAGACTTTCTACATATATGGTGGACGTGTCCATTAGTGCAGAAGGTGTGGAAAGAGATGACTGACTTATTCTCGTAAGTGGCAGAAACCAAGCTGGGGCCAGAGATTGAGACCTTTCTTCTGGGGGTAAATGGACCCAGTCTCTCAAAAAATCAAAACAAATTATGGCAATTCATGGCTCTCGCCACCAAAAGTTGTATTGCAAAAAATTGGAAAACTGCAACACTGACCTCCAGAGAGATCATTTTGAAAATGAACTATGTTATGGTAAACAAGAGACTGTCCCATGTCCTGCAGAACACGGTCCCCCTATTCCAAAATATTTGGACTCCATGGCTGACCTCAGCCTATAGCATTAAGGTGGGGATATTACTGGGACAGTGGGGAATGAAGCTCTTACCCAGGGATGGCGGTCGGGGGGGAACCTGGATGATCACTTATACCAATTGAATCCCAGCCGGTGCAGTACTGGAAGAGTGCGCCAGGTATTTCCTACCCTTCACCCCTATTTTTTTTTCTTTTTCTTCCCCCCTACCCCGTTAAGTTGACATAGTTGATGTTAATATTTTTCAGTTTCTGTGCTCTTATCTCCTGATAATAGGTAGACAATAAAAAAAATAAACACCATGTTTGAAGACATAGAGAGATAGACAGGGCACAATATAATAATGAAGTAATGTACCAGTCAGATTACTATGAAAAATGCATGCAGTCTCTTTGTTAAGATGTTGGGGAATTGCATTGCTGTATAACCTGATTGCCCTGTTGTTCTCTTCTTTATCCTTTTAATCTATGAAATGTTATATTGTTAACTTGTCTTCAATAATAAAAAGAATGGATAAAAAAAAAATTGGCAAAAAGTTTTTAGCTAATTAAAGAAAATTAGTAAAACCTTTTAATGTGTTACACATTATATGCAATTAACAACAATCCTGGTCATCCCCCCGGCCTTGAGCATATATTATAATTTTGTTTAGGTAAGAACCGTGGACGGAATTATATTTTAGTGATTTTGTATAGAAGTGTCCTGAAAGGAATACAGCAGTCCCATATCTCTTCTTTCCACTTACCTCAGTATTATCTTATGAACAGGTAGAAAGTGGCTATTCACAAGATAAACCTGTCAAACATAGTTACTAAAACCCAACAGCGTATGAGGGATTCCAAATTACACTCAAAATTACAGTATAGTTTACATAAGACATATGTTCATAAAAATAATATATATTTTTAAACCGTAACAAATCCCCTTTAGGGTAATAAAAAAAAAAATAATAATTATACATTAGACCAATAATTTTGCTATGTAAAGTATAAATATATCAGTCACAACAAGTCACTATACTGTCAGAAAGTTATTAGTTAACAAAACATATAGGATAGGAGTGAAGTGAACCCACATGGAATGAGTGCAGTTTTATTCTTTTTTTAAAGGGTAAAATTGTGTATTGCACATATTTGATATGCTTTAGCACAATAATCTGAAAACCAAAACTACAAAATTGGTTTTATCTCTCAGTGGAATATGTATGGAAGAACGCTTATCTGGAGGAATATTCAGTTTTATACAATAATATGAGTTCATTCATTGGAGTTCACACTATGTTTCCTTACAGGCTGAATAATTACTGTGACAACACAGGTCCCACTGCACTAGATGCACTGGGGTGCTCCTTCAGCCAAAGAAGGTCTTCATAGTGCTGGACAGCTCACCATGATATCCAGAGGCTCACTGGAAGAAGATCTTGCTGTGAAATAAAGAGTATCTTGGACCCTAAGAGAACACAATAGATAGCTGTATGGCTTTATTAGGGGCGTCAGGGTACATTTTATATGGGGTAAAATAATTGAAACTCAGAACCAGGTTTTATAACTTTTTAAAAAACATCTCTGAATTCTCCTCCTAAATTGGGGCCTACGCCAGTGGCTCAGTGATTGGTTGGATAGGAAGCGATTAGCAAGAAGCCGGAAACCAGTTTTAAATTTCCTGCCATGGATTGGTGGACCTATTCAATGATGGCCAACATGAGTACTTCTCGCATTGGTTCGGGTAGCAGCCTTAGCGACCAGTCAGGAGAGAGCTGACAAGCTCAGCAAATTCCGGCAATAGCACCAATTATTCTAAATGGGTTTTGCACCGTAACACCAGGGAATTTTGAGCCCATAACCTTGCGGACCTCACATTGGAGTTACTGGGCTCCAATTTAATGAGGCTGTATTCTCTGTGCATACAAACTCTAAATTCAGTGTCTCAAACCTTTTTAACTCTTACAAACTTACTTATGCAAAACAAGAATATTTAAATTTATGATAACATGGGCGCTTACTTTCATGCCAAAAGCAGCTTTAGGCCAGGCTAACCACAAATGTATTTAATTTAGGAGGCCATGCTGTATGTATACCAACAATGAATTTAATGTCATGATGTAGGACTAACTTTGATGTAGTCATCGAACCAGCTTCCCTGGTATGGTCCTTAGATACACTTACATATATGTGTCCCAATAGGGCATAACCCTGTATTATCCTCACTCCTTTTTACACCCCTTTACAACAATCCCCACCGGTATATTTATTTACCGAAAAATAAACATTTTATAATTTGCCAGTATGGTCCCTAATTACATTCATATTTTCCTCCAGTTCTTTCTCTAGCCAATCACAAAGGTGTATCGCAGGCACTTTTACTACTGGGGCTATCATAGGCCTTACTATTGGCTATCAGGGAGTGAATGTGCTACAAGGCTATCTGAGGAGTGACAAGGAACCAGCTACTCTGGCTAGTGATAAGGAATGAACCATGAACCAGAGGGCACATTCAACAAGCCAGATGCCTATGAGTCTGATGATCAGATCTTACCATACTCATTCCCCCTGGAAACCCTGTCCCTACCCTTATGACCTGGCCTTTGCAGAGCCAGGTCCAGTGTCATGGTTGAACCCTTTCGGACCTTTTATGGCAGCTACCTCTATGCATCAAAAGGGTATCCGTTACAACACAACCCTTTCTTTAGCTCAGTGATTTGCCACAACAATAGCTTAATTGGCTGTCTCTTGGCTAATAGAAGGGATCCTCAATCACTGCCACCATTTGTGACGATCTGCTCATCTTATGGGGCTTGAGAAGGCTTAGCACAGCCAACCCCACCCTGCAGTATTGTTTTAGGTTTGTTTGGAATCCCCTCTGTACATCAGCAGGACCTTAGTCAGACATTCCCCAGTATCCTCAGGCCTCTTGTGACAGCAGGAATACAGCTGGGCTGGGGATAAGTAGTTAGTTGACCAGAGTCACCATCAGGATACAGTTAGAAAATAACTAAAGAAATCACACCATTAACTATGTGTTGCAGAGGCAACTGACTGTATATACCTTTCTTTGCATAGAATATACAGTATATCACAAAATAACACCCCACTTTGTAATTGAGGCTACCAAACTCCTACACCAGTCCCTCCATAAGACATCTCATCTACTATCTTTTACAACCCCCTTTTTGGGTGAAGCCAGAGAAGATACACAGCTGGCCGCTCTCAGTAGTCGTAAATCCATATAAATTCCTGTAGAACTTAACCCTTTGTCCAATATGATAGTCTCAGGTATTAGTAACCCAGCGTTCCAAAGTCCCAAATAACAAGGTCACTGGTGGGATTTTGTGGAGCACCAAAGTCAGTTACGACAGTGGTGTAGTTAGAGCTTTTGCAACCCGGGGCTGTCCCTGAGTTTGCCCCCCTATCCCCCAGTGTGAACATATATATATATAAATATATATAGTAAATAAAAAGTACATCTGTGTTCACACAAAAATATCTAAAGCAAATTAAAAAACCTGCTTCCAGGTTAGAGTTCAGAGAAAAACAGTTATTACACTGCATTCTGGGAAGTTGAGCTGGGACACACAAATGTGGCCACAAATGCCTCACTCTTCATTCCGTAGCCATTATCAAAGATGGCTTCCTTTAAGCTTATGCTTATGCTAGCTTACTGGCTATCATCAGCATGGAGCGGGATATAGTAATTATATATATATATATATTGTAACAGAGCGCCCCCTTCTGACAGGGGGGGGGGGGGGGTTACGTCCGGTTCTCCTTTCTCTTTAACTTATTTATGGAGGAAAAACACAGCAGGTTTGTCAGAAGCTTTGTTTTACCGCTGTTTTATTTTGTCAGTACAAACAGAAAGAAAATACTGCTTATCCTCAGCAACGAAATAAAATTCTACATAAACGGGCTTACTATAACCTGGAACACCCTGACTCGCCCTGAGACCGCTTCTCGGCCTGCAGGTAAAATTATACAGTCCATAGTGTAAGCTCTCTGCTTCTTTCTTGGATCTCTTGAGGACCTTTTTCCTCCTCTCTCTCTGTCAATAGCGGGTGAAGCATAGGGCCCACCCTTCTCTCCCTTATGCTTCACCCCAGGGACCCTTGTCACCCTCTTGTGATGAGGGATGATTACTCTCTCTTAATACTCTCTTCTCCCTGGGGCATTTGTAATCCTTTTTCTGGGTATGATGAAAATAATATGTATTCGGCACCAACCTTTTATCCCCCAAGTTGTATCCGGTTTATCAGGAATGGGGGGCTTTTGCATGGCTCCTTACTCAGCTTGATTTCTCCTTAACAGAAGAGGGCCGCTCTCTCCTTTAGGAAAGTCTCTCAGTGACACTCTCCTCCTCAGACTGCTAGGCAGATACTGCAAACTTCACTGAGCAGCCTTTTTAACTGCTCATGAGCAGGGTCAGGTGTTGGATTAATTAGGCGGCTTATATATCTTCCCTGATGTACTGTTTTGCAGGTTATCAGGGATTCCTGCTGCACTTTATTACAATATATATATATATATATATATATATATATATATATATAATCTCACAAAAGTGAGTACACCCTCACATTTTTGTACATATTTTATTAGATGTTTTCATGTGACAACACTGAAGAAATGACACTCTGCTACGATGTAAAGTAGTAAGTGTACAGCCTGTATAACAGTGTAAATTTGCTGTCACCTCAAAAAACTCAACATACAGCCGTTAATGTCTAAACTGTTGGCAACAAAAGTGAGTACACCCCTAAGTGTTAATGTTTAAATTAGCCATTTTCCCTCCCCAGGTGGCTTGTTAGTGTTATAAGGTCTCAGGTGTAAATGGGGAGCAGGTGTGTTAAATTTGGTGTTATCGCTCTCACATTCTTTCATACTGGTCACTGGAAGTTCAACATGGCACCTCATGGCAAAGAACTCTGAGGATCTGAAAAATTTAATTTTTGCTCTACATAAAGATGGCCTAGGCTATAAGAAGATTGCCAAGACTCTGAAACTGAGCTGCAGCACGGTGGGCAAGACCATAAAGCAGTTTCACAGGACAGGTTCCACTCAGAACAGGCCTCACAATGGTTGACCAAAGAAGTTAAGTGAACATGCTCAGCATCATATCCAGAGGTTGTCTGGGAAATAGACATTTAAGTGCTGTCAGCATTGCTACAGAGGTTGAAGGGGTGGGGGGTCAGCCTGTCAGTGCTCAGACCAGTGTCGTCCCAGAAGGAAGCATCTTCTAAAGATGATGCACAAGAAAGCCAGCAAACAGTTTGCTGAAGAAAAGCAGACTAAGGACATGGATTACTGGAACCATGTCCTGTGGTCCGATGAGAGCAAGATAAACTTATTTGATTCAGATGGTGTCAAGCGTGTGTGACGGCAACCAGGTGAGGAGTACAAAGACAAATGTGTCTTGCCTACAGTCAAGCATGGTAGTAGTGTCATGGTCTGGGCCTGCATAAGTGCTGCCGGCACTGGGGAGCTACAGTTCATTGAGGGAACCATGAATGTCAACATGTACTGTGACATACTGAAGCAGAGCACGATCCCCTTCCTTCGGAGACTGGGCCGCAGGGCAGTATTCCAACATTATAACAAACCCCAAACACACCTCCGAGAAGACCACTGCCTTGCTAAAGAAGCTGAAGGTAAAGGTGATGGACTGGACACACATGTCTCCAGACCTAAACCCTATTGAGCATCTGTGGGTCATCCTCAAACCGAAGGTGGGGGAGTGCAAGGTCTCTAACATCCACCAGCTCCTTGATGTCATCATGGCGGAGTGGAAGAGGACTCCATTGGCAACCTGTGAAGCTCTGGTGAACTCCATGTCCATGAGGGTTAAGGCATTGTTGGAAAATAATGATAGCCACACAAAGTATTGACACTTTGGGTCCGATTTGGACATTGTCACTTAGGGCTGTACTCACTTTTGTAGCCAATGGTTTAGACAGTAATGGCTGTGTGTTGATTTATTTTGAGGGGACAGCAAATTTACACTGTTATACAGGCTGTACACTTACTACTTTACATTGTAGCAGAGTGTCATTTCTTCAGTGTTGTCACATGAAAAGATATAATAAAATGTTTACAAAAATGTGAGGGGTATACCATCTTTTGTTAGATACTGTATATGTCCCCTTCTCTGCCTCTTCCCCTCTCACTCTCTCCCTCCTCTCTCTCTCACTCTCTCTCACTCTCTCTCTTGCACCATCTTCCTTCCTCCACAACCACTCTCTCTATGCCATACCAGTGGGTTGTTGCCAGTGAACATGGGGAATTATTGTCCATACAGGTGTGGCTGCAGTTTCTTTAAGGCCCACACTACTGCCAGGCATTCCTTCATAATGGCTGAGTAAATCACCTCCCTGGGCAGCAGCCTACAGAGACAAGCAACAGGGTGCTCTTACCCCTGCCCATCTACCTGGCGCAGCACAGCTCCAAGTCCATAAGTGGAAGCATCTGTGTGGATGATAAAGGGTCTCTGGTAGTCAGGGGTGGCCAAGACTGGAGAGGACGTTAGGGCTTGGAGGGCATGGAATATGGCTTCGCAGGCTGGGGTCCACACCACCTCCTTGGGTTGTCCCTTCTTGGTGAGGTCAGTCAGGGCCTTTGCCGAGGCACTGTAATGAGGAACGAATTGTTGGTAATCCCCAGGAAAGCTCACACCTGTTTTCGGTGTGAGCCAGACAGCTATCCCCTCTACCTTAGCTGGGTCAGGTCTAATCTGCCCCCTACCCACTCTATGCACTAGGTACTGTACTTGAGCCCTTGCCCATTGGCACTTGTCAGAACAAATAGCAAGACCTGCTTCATGAATAGCCCCTAATACCTGTCTAAGGTGGGTCAGGTGTTCTTACCAGGTAGCACTGAATATTGCTATATCATCTAAGTAGGCTTTGGCATACTCCTGGTGACCACTCAGAAACTGATCCACTAGTCTTTGAAAGGTTGAAGGGGCATTTTTCATCCCAAAATGCATTACTATTAACTTGTATAACCGAAAGGGGGTAATAAATTCTAACTTCTCCCACAAAGGAAATCTGATAGTAGCCATTTTACAGATCTAGGGTAGTCACATAAGTAGCAGCATGAAGCCGGTCTAACAACTCCTCTATACGAGGAATGGGGTAAGTATCAGTTTTGGTTTTACCATTGAGCTTACGATAATCAACACAGAACCCAGTATAGCCATCTTTCTTGGGGACTAACATCATAGGGGATGCCCAAGGGCTCTTAGAGGTCTGGAAAACGTTGAGCAGCAGCATTTCATCTAATTCTCTACAGATGCTGGCTCTCACTGACTCTGGAACCCTTTAAGGAGGTTTCTTGAGGGGAGGGCAATCCCCAGTCAGTACCTCGTGGCTAGTAAAAGGAGTATGTCCCAGAAGATTGGAAAATAAATGGGGGAAGTTATCCAGCTCAGTATTTAGTGTCTCCTGCTGGGCCTGGGTCAGATTAGGGAACAGCCTGGTATGAATGCAGTGCTGGTTCCAACAGGTCGAGCCGTAGTCCTTTCTCAGGGTCACTGACAGTGGGCAGGCAGATTGCACAAATTACTTGTAGTCTGCGCTGATACCCTGACAATCTGTAGATCAACAGAACCTTGGCCAAGCACACCCCAGTAACCTTAGACCTTTTGTGGCAGCAGGAATACAGCTGGGCTGGGGATAAGTAGTTAGTTGACCAGAGTCACCATCAGGATACAGTTAGAAAATTACTAAAGGAATCACACCATTAACTATGTGCTCCAGAAGCAACTGACTGTTTATTATTTTCTTGCATAGAGTATATATCACAAAATAGCATCCCCCTCTATAGCTAAAACCCCACCTTGTAAGGCTACCAACCTCCCACCCCAGTCCCTTCTGAGACATCTCATCTGCTATCTTTTACAACTCCCTTTTCGACTGAAGCCAGAGAGGATACACGCCTAGACGCTCTCAGTAGTAGTAAATCCATATAAATTCCTGTAGAACGTAACCCTTTGTCCCATATGATAGTCTCAGGTATTAGTAACCCAGGATTCCAAAGTCCCAAATAACAAGATCACTGGTGGGATTTAGTGGAGCCCCAAAGTCAGTCACGACTTGTCCCAAATAACAAGGTCACTGGTGGGATTTAGTGGAGCCCCAAATTCAGTCATTGTAAGCCCAAGCAAATGGCCCAAAGTCCAGGGCTACTGTTACACTAGGTAACCAGAATGTTCTTCACTGAAGGGATGAACAGTGTTTGGTCCAACTGTGTAGAAATATTTGGAAGAGAAAGAACTGCTTCTGAGGGCTCTGTTAATCATGGTCAATGCTCCTGCTCACCCTCCAGGCATGGAGGACAAGTTGCTGGAGGATTTTAAGTTCATGACTGTGAAGTACTTTCCCCCTGACACAAATTCTCTGATCCAACCCATGGACCAGCAGGTCATCTCTAACTTTAAAAAGCTCCCTCTTCTGGAGGTGTTTTTAGGTGGCCTCAGATACTCAGTTGACACTCATGGAGTTTTGGAAGGACCATTTAAATATCCTCCATTGTGTCACTCTGATAGATAAGGCCTGGCATGAGGTCTCTCACAAGACCATGAACTGCGGTTGGAGGAAATTATGGCCAGAAGCTTTAGCATTGTGTCTCTGGGCAAGTCCATGGGCCTGGAGGTGACTAACGAAGATATCGAAGAGCTAGTGGAGGAGCACAGAGAAGAGCTCAGCACTGAGGAGCTGCAGGAACTTCAGAGGGAGCAGCAAGAGGGAGTGGCTGATTAACTTTCTTCTTCAGGTGAAGAGGAGGGAAAGGAGGAAGCACCTACTGCACTCATCAAAGATATGTGTGCTAAATGGGCTGAATTACAACACTTTGTTGAACACTATCTCTCTGACAAAGCTCAAGCAAACTGATTTGTGGACTTGTTTAATGATAAAGCAATGTCTCAGTTCCGAAATATTTTGCTACAAAGGCAGAAGTAAGTTTCCCTTCCTAGATTTCTAGTGAAACTGCCTACATCACAGCCTCCAGCAGGGTGCAGAGACATAAAGAACAAACATCCCCTGTGCAAGTGCCTAATTTTTCAATGGAAGAGAATCCCCATTCCAAGCAATGACCTGTCTCTTCCTCTACATTGCCACCATCCCATTGGGCCCTCAAGCCCTCTCAAAACTGTAGATTTAAAGTTAAGTAAATTCTCTGTTATTTGTTCTCAGTACAGTAAAAGTAAAGTTAAATTCTAAGTTATTTTATGTCATTATTGTTGTTTAGTAATGCCTGTTTATTTTTAAGGTTTTGTTCAAAATAAAACGTAATAAAAATTTGAAAAATCTGGGTTCCAGAATAGATCATTTCAATTTACATTGATTCCTATGGGAAATGCTACCCTGTTTAAGTAGTTTTCGGTTTACATTATGCCGTCCGGAATGGATTAATGACTTAAACCGAGGTACCACTGTATATTGATATTGTGCTATGATGAATTCTGCTATTGGGTTAATTAACATTATGTCCCATGAGGATCTTATAATAAATCTCTGAGTTATGTACGTATTATTAGAGGCAGTTAGTACAAAAGAGGGCTGTATATGATTAATATATTAGCACTAGCGACTTGCCCGTCAAAAAATGACGGCAATGAGATGTGTATGTTTGGAAAGTTGTTTAGTTATTAATATATATATGTGACATATGTTGTATTGTGATATTAAAACATTTTAGTTTTGTAAAATGTTCTCTTGGTGAACAATTATTCTGAAAGCATTTTGTATTAACATTTGAATGTAAGAATAGTGGAACTTGAAATTAATAATTATTGTAAACTTTAGGCAATGGTTTCTTAACATGCAATTTGTATGTGAAGAATTGTTAACTTCAATATACATGAAATCCCGATGAAAGCAAACAGTAAAAACCCTTGTTGAAACGAACACAATTTTAACCTAAACTTTGTAATATATGTGAGTAAGAAACTTGAAAGTATATTTTTTGAAACTTTAACTTTATTATTTGTGTAACTTTGGAACTTGACAAAACATTTGTATAACTTTGAACATTATAAACAGTAACATAGTGAATACATTTTTTAACATAATTTTGTATTAAAAGTATTAACATTTGAATGTAAAAACAGTTTAACTTTAAACTAATCAGTATTGTAAACTTGAGGTAATGGTTTTTTAACATGCAATTTCTATCTGAAGAATTGTTAACTTCAATATTATACATTTAATCCCGAGGAAAACAAACAGTAAAAACCCTCCTTGAAACGTACCCAATTTTAACATGAACTTTGTAATATATTTAAGTAAGAAACTTGACATAATATTTTTTTAAACTTCAAGTTTCTTATATGTGTAACATTGGAACTGTAAAAAATTTTTTTACAACTTGAAACATTATAAACAGTAACATATTGAATGAATATTTTAACATAATTTTGTATTAAAAGTATTAACATTTGAATGTAAAAACAGTTTAACTTTAAAGTAATAAATATTGTAAACTTGAGGCAATGGTTTTTTAACATGCAATTTCTATCCGAATAATTGTTAACTTCAATATACATTGAATGCAGAGGAAGGCAAACAGTAAAAACTCTCTTTAAAATGTACCCAATTAAATACATTCCTTCCTGACCACATGAACTGTCGATAAACCTTAATACAGGGAGTAATCTTAACATAACAGACAATATTTACATTTTGTCTTAAAACGTGGTTGAGCGCTTAACATGAACTTTGTAATATGTTGAAGTAAAGAACTTTAAAATATTGTTTTCCAACTTTTAACATTAGAAACAGCAACATAGTTAATTAACATTTTAACATAATTTGTATAAATAATGCAAGGCAAGTGTTTTTTGAGGCGAATCATCCATAAAGAGTCCTTCCATAAATTATGACTGAAATTGTTTATTGTTTAGTATTTTTGAATGCTTTTAAATTTGTTTTCCTTGTGTTTTATTTCTTTACTGAAAAGTTATAGTACTTCATAGTAGACAATGTTTTTAGTAAAAATACGTCCATCTTCTAATAAATCACCTTGACTTTCATTCTTTTCAATGTAAACTTTAATAGCCTGTGGATTTTTGCACCATGACAACGCAACGTACAATTGACCATGTGCAAATACTGGTTCTTCCAAGAAAATACCCACAGATTTGAACGTTTGACCTTGTGATTTATCAATAGTCATGGCAAATGCCATAATAATAGGAAATTGTCTTCTTTGAAGTATAAAAGGGAGACTACTTTCACTTGGTGCTAAATCTATTCTTGGTATGAAAACTCTCTCTCCTTTATGGGTGCCAGTTAAAATTTCAGCATCTATAAAATGGTCCTTTAATTGTTGAACAATTAATCTTGTCCCATTGCATAGGCCTTTTTTGGGGTTCATATTTCCCAGTAACATGATAATTGCACCTTTCTTTAGCTGCAAAATATGTGGTGGCATTCCAGAAGGAGTTAGTGAGTTTATGAATTCAGTAGAAAAATTGGACTGACGTTCATTGTCATCAGCAAGTACAGAATCAGCACTGTGATAATTTCTTTGTGGTGCATTAATTTTTTTTAAGATTTCATTATTGAGGATTAATGCATCCTTATTTTTACACGTTAGTATGACTTGGTTGGCAAGCTCGGAATATTCCTCGTTATTTATGCTCCCTTCAAATATAGCCGATATAATATCTTGTTGACAAATCATATGTGGAGGGATCTCTACAGTGTCGTCAGGTAAATGTGGTATTTTTTCTGTTCTGCCTTCTCCAATTTTAATAAGCCAATCATTGAAATCAGTTTGGCCTTCTGATCTCATATTTTGTTGCAGTTGAAGATAGGTAAAATGCTTCCATAGTGTGCTTGACTTTATACAGGTTTCGATAATGTCAGTTAGATTTCCATGTACAACGACAGGTAATGTTTGTCTAAAATCGACACCTAACAACATTACCTTTCCACCAAATGGAAAAGTATTATCCATGACTTCACGAAGCAAACGGTCAATACATTGGAGAGCATAGCATGACATCATTGTGGCCTCATCTATTATAATTAATTTACATTTGTTCAATTTCTTTGCTTGTAATGATGTCATGCGAATATCTGACACAGAAGTTTCTAAAATAGGCACTGGCAGTTTAAATCCACTATGAACAGTTCTTCCACCTTCTAACAAAAGTGCAGCAATTCCAGTAGTGGCAAACGCCATTGCTATTTGACCTTGTGCTCGTACTGAACTCATTAATAAATTATACAGATAGGTTTTACCTGATCCACCAGGTCCATCAAGATAGAAATAACGCTCTGTCACCATGTCATCATCTATTGCATTTTTAATGGCATTAAATGCTTGCAATTGTAATGTATTTAAAGTTGCAAGTCTTTCTTCTGTTCTTTCTGCTTGTATTTGAATGTCATAGTCTTCAAAGTTTATGTCATCTATAAGACCTGGATCAGGCAAATTAAAACTTGAACAACTTAATCCATGAGTTAAAAATACTTCTTGGATTTCCATTAACGCTTTTAAGTGTGCAATGGGTTCATTGTATCGTTGCATAAAGTCTTCAGCCATATTACTTTTAAAAGTCTCCCACAAAGCTAATGCATTTGGAGCATTTGAGAAGATACAAATAAAAGCAAATTGTTCTCTCATCTGTCGTGGCATTTGACATTGTGCTGCTTCTTCTAAACATCTTTCCCATTCTGTATCATCAGATAGTAAGTTTATATGTCTTGCAGCTAAATGGAAGGATTCATATACAATGTCATTAACAGTTCTTAAGTGTTCAAAACTTTGTGCTCCAGGAACATTTAAAAGTAATATCCGTAAGCAAAAACGTTCAACATCTCTTGGACTGACTGTGCAAATTCTTGGAATTATTTTATTGCCTCTGCTTTTTCTTGGTCTCCATAATCCATTCACAAAAACATAGTGATATTGAATTTCAATATATAAGTATTGTGTTGCTTCTGAATCAGTGGAATTTAATTCAAACCATGCAGTTAGTGTAGTGTGACGATCTTCACTTTGGGCCAATGCATTCATTTCATTTACAGCATGGAAATAGACTAAATGTCGTTGTGGCAAATATACTGCTAATCTATATACTGCATGTGATCTATCATGCATTTCAAAAGCCGCCACATAGCTTCTGGCGCACTGACATAGCGAGCATCTACGTGAGATGCAAGTTCATCATGTACTAACTCACTACATTCAGGGTTGTCTGCACTTTTGACGACTACAGTAGCTGCATCGTAGCCTTTGTAAATATATTTGTAGACATATTTAATGGATTTGATGGAAGTGCAGGCTTCTACGTTGATGTGGGCATTGTACTACATGAGTAAATGTGGATTGTAGGGTACTACATATGTATTGTCCACTTTTTTTCACCGAATAATGGCACTATCTTTTTCTCTTTTTTTATAAAGTGGATAGCCATCACAATTTGCATAAGTTTTGTCTCTATAATCTTTTGGAAATTCTTTGGAACATTTATTATTTTCCATACATGGTGATTGTGGATTAAGGTCACCACAGGGTCCATGAATCATGCGATGAGTAACAATCTCATATAGTCTACCATATAGTTCTGGATCTGGTAGTTCAGCAACAATGACTACATCCACTTTGTCCGTAGTATCTAATTTATCTTTTTCTTGAAGTATTATGAGAAGATGTGCATGTGGAAGGCCTCTTTTTTTTAAATTCAATGGTATATACATAAGCAAGACTTTTGCCAAATAACTGATTTATAGTGAAGTCACGTATTAATTCATTTAATTTAATCTTAAAAACTCTGGCTACTAAATCTGGTCGATCGGAAGCAGTTTGTCCAAGAAGTAGATTTTGTGTAATTTCTGGCCATTGTGGATTACATGTAAATGTCAGAAATAAATCGGGTTTGCCAAATTTGGTGACAATAGCCATAACATCATTGTATCTTTCTCTCATATTTCGAGGAGATCCTTGAAAGGGAGATGGTAAAATGATGGCTTTGCCAGCTGTCATGTCTCTGCTTGTAGCCACGTCAGCAACATAGTCCATTAGTCCAGAATATTGTTCTACACGTAGTTTATCTTGTTGATATTTTATAAAGTTTAAATTATTTGCCTCAACTTGCAAATAGGAATCAATAATCCATTGTTGTGTTAGTTTTCCACCACATAAAATTGGATTAAATGCATTTCGAATGGCAATTTGAGCTACTTTAAATTCAAGCATAGAAACATTATTTCAGATTCTGGCTTTAGCATTTGGGTAACTGGGAAGTGTTAATTTTGGTTGCCAACCTGCTTCTCCGTGTGGGAAAAAGATGGGATATGTCATTGGATCTAAATTTGGACTTAAGATACTATTATTATTGAATGGTTGCTCCTCATTTCTGGGATATATTCTAATGTCTCTTTGAAATGGTGGTTCTCCTTCATCATTTTGAAACACCATTGCAACCTCATTTGATGTTGGCAAGTTATAACAACGTTTATCAGTATGTCTGTCTCTTTTAAGCACCATATTAACCTTTGGCATTGGTAATTGATGACTTTGTGCATGAAGTAGTTGTTCATTTTCTACTTCTGCCAATTTTTTATAAGCTTTACTGTAGGGATTATTGTCCATAATGTTATTTAGCTCTATAAAAACACTGGCTAAGCATTTTTTCTTTTCTTTCATCTGCATACGTTGGTCAACAGCTTCCATTGTATCTAGGACATATAGTTGAGCACATTTTCTTTGCTCTCCTTCCTCTGGATGTAAATGAGAAGTGCAATGATAAATTTGGCCTTGGACTTTAAAACAGTAAGGACCATGTCCTGGTACAATAGCAGCTAATGTTGCCCCCATAGATGCAAAGGATATGGCACTATTGTAGGATCTTATGTTTGTCTTAAATTTTTTGTACTTTGCAAAAGTAGGTTCAGTCATAATGTTTTGTAAATAGATAGGAAATTCTTTCCTTTCTGGAAGTTTGAACTTGCCTTTTTGACAGGAACTAAAAAAATTGGCCATCTCTGGGTCTCTCCTGTTTAAAATAATAAGCCTCACAAAACTGACATTGAGTAGTCATGTCCCCACAACTATGAACCTCTACTGCTAAAGACTTGAGTAAAGGACAATTTGCAAAGCATATAGGAGTTTGACTTTCATATTCATCAGGTGAAATGTCATATATTGTTTCAACAAAAGGTTCTAAATGCTTGTTTTTTTCCGTGGCTTTTCTTGGTATATGTTGTATTGGTTGAGGTAAAATGTCATCTGATGTTTGAGGAACAGGTTCTAAATGCTTTATTTGCTTGGTAGCTTTTTTTGGCATATCTTTAATTTGTGCAGGTGACAGTCTTTTGCTTGCAATTCTTTTGCGTTCTTTTTCTCGTCGAATTTCCTTCTTCTCCGGTGTCTGCTGGCTGTCTGCTCTCTGTCGTCGTTCTCTAGCTTGGTGTCTTTTCTTTTCTTGTTTACTCTCGTTATCAGCCATGTTAATCTGTAAAAATAAAATAATGTATCATTAGTTTATTTTGAGATGTTAAGTTTGTTTTCAGAAAAAATTGTTATCAACAGTGTGGTTACGTTTTATACTTAATCAATTTCAATTTGGTCAATTGAATAGGAATCTAAATAAGGGCATAAGATATTTTTTAAAGAAGTTTTTAGTTATTAAACATGTATCCAAAAGCAAGGTTTTCACTTAGTAAAAACTTATTTTAAAAAATATGTTATGTTCTTATTTAGAGCACTATTCAATTGGGCAAATGGCAATTCAATGAGGGTCTAGGACTGGAAATTTAGAATGACAAATTGTATAGAGTCTCTGTTTTGAGCCTTTTTTAGACTATGACTATTACTTGTTATACTGTACCTTGGTTGAAGCTTGATTTCAAGCAGAATCTTTGTTGGAGTCCTCGTCCGATTGTGTAGTCCTCTGTTGAAAGTCCTCGTCCGATGGTCTGGTCCTCTGTTGAAAGTCCTCGTCCGATGGTGTAGTCCTCTGTTGAAAGTTCTCGTCCGATGGTGTAGTCCTCTGTTGAAAGTCCTCGTCCGATGGTCTGGTCGTCAGTTGAAACTCCTGGTCCGATGATCTTGACGCAGTATCTCTTGTAAAATAAAAAAGAAAATGTTATTTGATTTGAATGTATTTGTAGTAACTAAAAAATGACATTTTTTTTGTGTATTGTATGTGTTATGGTGAATTTTTCTGCTATTTATTTTTTTGTGCAACCTTTTCAAAATAATAAAAATTTATTTTTCTATTCCATATATAATTTTTTTATACTGTAATTATTTTTTTGTAAATTATTTTGTATATGATTGCAATGGTTTTAGCATTATCCTATTTTGTGTCCAACACTGTAGTTATGCTTATTTCGGCTTGTGTGTAAGGCTTATAGGTTCTTAAACATTATTGAAGAATATTAATGTAGTTTGCTATGTGTTTGTGTGAGTTTTTGTACAATCCTATTTTGTGTGTACCACTTTTGGTATGCTTATTTAGGCTTCTTTGTAAGACTTATAGGTTCTTAAACATTAAAGAAGAAGATTAATTTATTTTGATATGTGTTTGTGTGATTTTGGTACAATCCTATTTTGTGTATACCACTTCTGGTATGGTTATTTAGGCTTGTTTGTAAGACTTATAGGTTCTTAAAGGTTCTTAAACATTAAAGAAGAAGATTCATTTAGTTTGCTATGTGTTTGTGTGAGTTTTTGTACAATCATATTTGTGTGTACCACTTTTGGTATGCTTATTTAGGCTTCTTTGTAAGACTTATAGGTTCTTAAACATTAAAGATGAAGATTAATTTAGTTTGCTATGTGTTTGTGTGATTTTGGTACAATCCTGTTTTGTGTATACCACTTCTGGTATGGTTATTTAGGCTTGTTTGTAAGGCTTATAGGTTGTTAAACATTAAAGAAGAATATGAATTTAGTTTGCTATTTGTTAGTGTTTTTTTTGTACAATGCTATTTTGTGTGTACCATATGTTGCATACTTGGGTCCTCATTCAATTGCGATGTGGTCAATTGAATAGGACCCTAAAGAAGCACATAGCATATTTTTATTAAAGAAGTTTTTAGTTAGTGAAAACCTTTCTTTTTGATAGATGCTTGCTAACTAAAAACTTCTTTAAAAAATATAGGTTTATGTGCTTATTTAGGGCCCTATTCAATTGGCCAAATTGTAATTGAATGAGGGTCTTGATTTACTTAATTAGACCCTCATTCAATAGCGATTTTGCCAATTGAATAGGGGTGTAAACAAGCACATGACATATGTTTTTTTAAATAGGTTTTTAGTTACTAAGGCCCTCATTCAATTGCAATTTTGCCAATTGAATAGGGCTCTAAATCAGCACATAACATATTTTTTTACAGAAGTTTTTAGTTAGTGAAGACCGTGCTTTTGGATAGAAGTTCATTAACTAAAAAGTTCTTTCAAAAAATATTCTATGTGCTTATATAGAGCCCTATTCAATTGTGCAACTTGCAATTGAATGAGGCTCCAAAAACGTATTTGAAAAACATATGTTAAGTGCTTATTTAGAGCCCTATTCAATTGTCCAAAATAGCAATTGAATGAGGGCCTTTGCTTGCTGCATTTGTTATATTGGCGGCCATTGAACATATGTAGGTCCTCATTCAATTCGAATTTTGGCAATTGAATAGGGCTCTATATAAGCACATAACATATTTTTGGATAGAAGTTCAGTAACTAAAAAGTTCAGTCAAAATTTTTTGTATGTGCTTATATAAAGCCCTATTCAATTGGGCAACTCGGAATTGAATGAGGCTCATAGTTGATTTCTTTTATTTTTTGGGGGGGGCTACACACATAAATGTCACATACATTGAAGCTTCACGACTATATATGTGATGCTTCAGATAGCTATCTATCTACAATGATAGATCAAAGGTATGTCATTAGTTGATAACATAATCCACATTGGAGTCATATTTAACCATATTTTAAGTGATAAATTGTAAATTTACTTATTGTCAACAACTAGACACTATGGCTCTCATTCAATTGCGATTTGGCCAATTGAATAGGGCTCTAAATAAGCACATAACATATATTTTTGAAAGAAGTTTTTAGTTAGTAAGCATCCATCAAAAAGCAAGGTTTTCACTAACTAAAAACGTATTTAAAAAAAATATGTTATGTGCTTATTTAGAGCCCTATTAAATTGGCCAAATCGCAGTTGAATGAGGCCCCCTGTATCTCATGCTATGCGAGAATATTTCTACATTATGAGAAATTACTTGGTTTCTTATTGGTGATTTTTGCTATTAGTAATGCTCTCCTAGGTCTCACTAGTGCTCTTTTGAAGTCTTTGTTCTGGTAACAATCTCTCTCAGTTCAGACATTAGCCTCTTTTTAAAAAATGTTTATCAATTACACCACAATCTTAAAAAATCACTATATGGTAAGCTCGATCTCGGGTGGGAGCTGTTCACTCTCAGGATAATATTAGTGGTTGTAGGTTTTCCAAAAATTGAGATATCGAGAGTATTATCAGTTTTGCAGATAATGATGTCTACAAATTCTACATTGGTTTATCAAATTTCAGCTTCAAATTATAGATATTGTTATTGAGAATACTGATAATTTGTGTAATTATCTACTCAATAAAAGGTACATTTTATGGGATTATTGTATATATAAATTAAGGAATCTGTGTACATAACTGAAGATATAACCATACACTATTTAGCCAATAAGTTCAAATTGATCCTAATAGTTCTTGTATATTTATATGTCTGTATCAAATTCAAAGTCTTAAAAGCTCTAGTTGAGTAAAGTGGGCATTAACAATTGACCGAGACTGATTTGGAGATTGAGCCTCTTTCTCAGGTGGCCTAGATGAGGTGACTGCTCAATCCCATTTGAAATAGAATTGAACTCAGCCAATTTCTTTTTTTTTCATAGCTAAAATGGGTGTTTAGAAATTAGCTTTTCTGTACTATCTTAAGAGATCTAGAGAGATTGCTTTTCAAGATGTCAGAAAAAGCTCTTCGTGGGCTGGTTGACTATGGTTAGATATCCCCTCAAACAGGACGGCTATCAGGATCCAGGCCAAATTGCACAAATTCAGGACAAATTGCAGAATTTCTCAGAATAAAAAAATAATAATAAAAACTTTCCCTCTACTGTAAATGAAACACACCATTCCTATGTGTTACAGGCAGAGCATAATCTTTATTTCTCAGTTCCTGTTTTTTATACAGCTTCAACACAATACAACAATGGGTTATTTTCATAGGCAAAAACATCTTAGCATCTTTTGGCACTTTGAATTTCCCTCCATGGCCTAGTGTCCAATCAGTGATCGCTGTTTGTCTACACTAGTGTGATTGGCTGGGAAAGCCTGGCTTGGGCCAATAAGTGTGTAAGATAGCGTGCACTGTTTTGATGGAATTTTAAGTATAGAAGCAGGGAAGAGGCTATTGTCTTCCACCAGGGGGTACCATGCCAAGCAGTCTATCTCCCCATATAGGTGCCCTTGAGGCTATGTTCCAGATGTCCTATCTCACCAGTCGTTATCGGGCCTTACCAGGGGGTAAAGTGTTACTGGCACTATGGAGTAAGACTGTCTAGGACTATGTGTCAGGAGTTAACCCATTGTGGGGACCATGTAACCCAGTCAGATGAAGCTTAACATCCCAGGGAAGAAAACCTTCTTTGGTAGGGAACTTAGAGGAGGGTCGTGTGATTGCTAGCAGGCTTGTGGTACTTTGTAAGGGGGAAGGGAATGTAACTTAGTAGCCTATATCCCTAGGGAGGATGAATTAGTAGATATATGTCCCTTAGTTCGACTCCTCTCCTTTATTGAATCAGAGTGGAGTCGGCTAGGTAAGTGAGGGGTAACTATGGGGTGCATACACTTTTGGTAGCCATAGTTTTTCTAAGAATATGGACTCAGTTAGACGGTATGGAGGTCAGGAATAATTGACAGAGTTGAGTATTTACCAAGTAGCGGTTAACCACAAGACATTGAATCTAAGGGATATCACTTACAAAGCACTTGACATCACTTGACCTTTGTCTATTGAAACAACAAGTCTCAATTGTTGTCTGACAATGTAGTTAACTATACTTGATGTCAGTTCCATGGGTCTCCCCATAGACGTCTATAGAGCTTTTATCGCCACTACCACCAGTTCGCATCCACCCAGAGACCTGGCCAGATACCTATACTGGAAGTGAACTGGGTATTGCGGTTGGCTACTGGAAGTGGCACTGGTTGCCCTTAAAGTGGTACCCATGTATTGTACATCCTCTGAAACACATTATACACATATGACAATGGAAAAAAATGGTAAAACAACATAAAGCACCATGAGTTTGTTTCACACAGTAGAAAAGTGTCCTGGGGCCAGGGGTAACGGCAAAATCGTTAAATCCGAATTTCCTCAGGACCGCCTGAAGAAATTCCCAGTTGACCCTGTCGAATGCCTTTTCGGCATCCAAAGACAGGGCCAATAAGGGTATATCCTGTTCTACCACATAGTTTAAAATATCAATCATTCGTCCAGAATTATCAGATGCTTGGCGACCCGGAATAAAGCCTGTTTGGTCTCTATGAATCAACTGATTGATTATAGTTTTCAGTCTATTAGCCAATATTTTGGCGTAGATTTTTATATCTAAATTAATCAGAGATATTGGTCGGTAACTCCCGCACTGCTCCGGATTTTTACCTTCTTTCAAAATGTTGATTATTTTAGTCTCTGACATCTCAGGGGGCATATGCCCTGTTTGTTTTATTTCATTAAATAGGTTGCATAAATGACTCTTTAGTTCAGACACAAAAGATTTGTAAAACAGAGAGTCATATCCATCTACCCCCGGGGATTTGTTGGATTTGCCGCTATTAATTGTTTCAGTGATTTCCTCGATGGTTATCTCACTGTCTAAATATTCACTATCCTTTTCTGAAACCCTAGGAAACTTGAACTTACATAGGAAGGATTCAATTTCTTCTTTGCCAGGAAGTTTAAACCGCTTATCATTTCCTAGATTGTACAATTCGGTATAATAGTCCTGGAATATTACACTAATTTTATCGGGGTGTAGATGAATTTTACCCTCTTTATCTCGGATTTTTAAAATCCTGTTCTGACTGCTTCTTTAGTCTGTTAGCAAGATATTTACCGGATTTATTACCGTATAGAAAGTGGGATTGCTGATATCTCCAAAGGAGATTATCAGCTTGTAACTGGAGAATTTTTTTGATTTGATTATGTATCTCCTTAATTTTTCCTCTTAGTTCTTTACTTGAGTTCTTCATATTATCCTGATGTAGCTTTTCTAATTCTATATAAAGGAGATTTAGTGACTTGCCCTGATTTCTCTTATTTTCGGCTGCTCTAGCGATTAGTATCCCTCGGATAAATGACTTGAAGGCGCACCATAATGTCTTTGCTGACTTTACCGAGTCCTTATTTACATATTCCTTACATATTCTTAAAGAGATGGGAGTACCAGATCATCTCATCCTCCTCCTAAATAATCTGTATATGGATCAAGAAGCCACAACCAGAACCATATATGGGACAACAGAATGGTTCAAGATCGGATCAGAGGTGCAACAAGGTTGTATATTGTCACCTTATTTATTCCACTTATATGCAGCGTACATCATGTGTAAGGCTGGACTGGATGAATCAAAGCCAGAATCAATATTGATGGTAGAAAGATCAACAACCTCAGATACGCTGATAATACTACCTTGATGGCTGAAAGTTAGCAGGAACTAAAGGACCTATTGATGAATGTAAAAGAAGAGAGTGCAAAAATTGGGTTGCTGCTCAACGTTAAAAAGACAAAGATCATGGCAAGAGGTAATCTCACTTCCTAGCAAATAGACGGGGAAGAAGTGGAGGCAGTGACAGATTTTATTTTCCTGGGATCCAAGATCTCTGCAAATAGTGACTGCAGTCATGAAATTAAAAGACATTTGCTTCTGGGGAGGAAAGCGATGGCAGGCTTGGACAAGCTAGTAAAAAAGTAAAGATATTAAACTATCAACAAAGGTCCGCATAGTTCAAACTATGGTATTCCTAGTAGTATAGATGTGAGAACAGGACCATAAAGAAGTCTGAGCACTGTATAATTGATGCCTATGAATTGTGGTGTTGAAGAAGACAGCTTAGAGTCACTTGGACTGTAAGAAGAGCCAATAAATCAGTACTTCAGGAAATTGAGATGAAGTGTTCACTAGAAGGTATGATCATGAGGCTGAAGCTAAAATATTTTGGCATATCATGAGAAGGCAGGATTCCCTTGAAAAGATTCTGATGCTGGTAAAGATTGAGCACATAAGAAGAAAGGGACAACAGAGGCGGAGATGGATAGATGAAGTCACTGAAGCAATGAACATGAACTTGATGAAGCTCAGAGGGGTAGCGAGTGGAGAGATGTACCCGGTGTGCTGCGGTCCATAGAGTCCCAGACAGTTGAACGCAACTGAACGACTAAACAACAACTTGAGAAGTAGATTCTCAGGAATTTACTGATAGACCATAACACTTCCATTTGGGAAGATACTGTAACAGTCTTTTCTATGGCTCAAGGCAAAGGTTTTGTTTATCCCAAGATGCCCAGCCAATGAGAGATTGTGTCTTGCGGATGATTTAAAGTCAATGCTGGATTGGAACATCAATTTTTTGACAGTTAGAATAGATGACTGTCTACAGGAATTCACATTTTTCTAAACTACATATTATTCAAAATAACTAATTGGGACAGAAGGCACAGGAGACTGGACATCTATTGAGAAAGGTTTGGGAGTCCAAAATTTCAAAAGGAGACATTGAGGAGAGAATTTTCATCTCAGGAAGTAGCTGAAGCTTGAAAGTGACTGGACTGATGCAAGAGATAGTAGAAAAATTACAAATTAATTTAGAAGTCAGTCTCTTAGAAGGACAGGGCATCTTCATGTTTCAGGTGGATAATCAGAAATGATCCCCAACTTTGAAAGATGACATAGCACCTCTCTGACGACCCATATGCCTCTCGTATGAAGTCTAGGCTCTTAGTATGGTGTCTTGATGGATTCAAAATTGCCTTCTGAGGAGTTCAAGAAGTTTGTGGACTTCAGGGACTTACGAAACAGGAACCTCTGGATCAAACTTGGTTCGCATAGAATGGAGTTAATCAAGTCCTGGAATGTAGGGTATTATTGTATGCAAATTCTGCCAGTGGTAGTAGGTGTCATCAATTATCTTGAAGATTAGTGGAAAAACTTTGTAGATAATTTGTAGATACTGATTAGTTATTTCTGGTTGAACATTAGCATGAATATAAAAGGCTGTAGTAAAACTTTGGTCAGTCTTGAATGTCTTGCAGAGTTCCACAGTCTGACAAGATAACTTCAGGGAGTTCATGCAACCATACTGTTTCTCTTATGAAAACATCTGCAGTATGTTTGGCTGAGGGAAGCTTGTGGAGAGGAAGAAAATGTGTGATCTTGGAAATGTGATCTACTACCATAATGGTAATGATAACTTTGGAATGAGGTAGGTCAGTGATAAAGTCCATTGTAAAAAAAAAGTCCTGAGAGAGTTTGCAGCAGACCAGCAAGAATTTTGATTGTGGGTCACCAAAATCATCTGGAAATCAATGCATGGGTATTATTTATTCCAGGATGTCCAGCCAGTGGGAGATCATGTTTCTTGTGGATGACTTGAACTCAAAGGTGGAGAGGCACATGAATATGGTTATGATAGATACCATTGTGACAGGATAGCTGATATTATTTTTTTCCCAAATGTTTTCCAGTAAGAAAGTAAAAGTTACCATGAAGAGTCCTGGACTAACAGCCTCATTAAATTCTAACCCAGTAACTCCAGCGTGAGCCTCGCAGGGGCTACATGCTCGAGATTTGCCCATACTTATGCTGCTATTAAATTTGACAGGGGCTTCATGCTACGAGCGAGAAACACAAAAACGCAACGCATACTGTCGCACAGTGGGTGTGCGGCAGTGCTAATAACAATTAAGCTATGCCTTCAGCCAATCAGAATGGGATACACCCCCACAGAGACAGTTGGGGTTGATGGGGTTTAGTTAGGATTCATGAGTTAATGGGGTATGGTTAGGGTTAATAGTGTAGTGTAGTGCCTAGACTTTGTGTCATGAGGGTCCTGGAGAACACTCGTGGCACTTATAGTGTTAACCTAGGGGTTAATAGTGTCCTATAGGGGTCTGTATAAACCCCTATTGGACTGAGGGGGGTAATTTTAGTCTCATGAGGGTCTATATTGACCCCCATGAGTGACAGGGTTAATTTTAGATGCCAGAGGATTAATTTGTTTATTTAGCGCAGGTTTAAGGACCTCAGCAGCACTAATTTTACATTTTTAATGCTGCAGGGATCCCGACCGCTGCAGCAAGGGTTAATGTGGGACCATCAGGGGGGCCTGATGCGGACCCTGCAGCATAGCGGGGTTAATGTTAGTTGCCACAGGGATACTTACAGTACCCCCGTGGCATGGGGGTAACCATTAGATCGGGACCCCTGCATTATGGGGTTAATGTGGGGACACTGCGGGGGTCCTGATGGGGACCCCAAGCATTGGGGGAGGTTAATTTTAGGTTTTGGGAGTTACTTGAAGTACCGCCACGGCCGTGGTTAACAGTTTATCTTCCGCGGGGGACCCAATCGGGAATGCACTAAACGTAGGCATTTTTCGTCCTGCCTGCATTCTAACACGCAGATAGGCAACGTCGAGGTTTAACAGGCTAATTTAATAGCCACCAGCGCTACTTTTTTCACTAGGGCTACTTTTAAAAACGTAGACCTAATTTAATGAGGCTGTGAGGTTGTAGTCTGGTATATTTTGAGGCTTAGGACTTTTTTTGTGAGGTAAGTGCATTTGCCTTAACATTCTTACTGTCTGGTCTGTAGCTTATATGCAGATTAAACTGGTTAAAGAATACAGCCTGTCATGGAGGAGGGGTACAAATCAGCTCCAGAATCCTGCCTTTCGCAGAGTGGATGGGCTTCTCTGTGACCAGCTTCTATTCCAGGATCATCAGGATGCAGAACAGGGATCAAGGGCTTAAAAATAACAAACAGAGGTTGTAACCTCTAAATAATAGTCAAAACACATTGAATATGTTCTCTGAAAGAGTGTCACTTTATTGGGAAAAGTTGGAAAATTATAGGGCTGAAAACAATGGAACAATGAAACATTAACTAAAACTGAGGCTTGAGCAACTTCAAATTCCCTGCCTGAATGGGGAACAACCAATAGGAATAGGAGAAATCCACTCCTCGTGGCGGGGCACAGCTAAGTGGATTGTGACTGCTTTCTCTCAAGCATTATTACGGCAAAGAGGTTAGTGCTGCATCAGTCTACACAGTACATTGCTCATAGAGCACTCAAATAAGGCTGATAAAAACAGAAATGCACATGTGTGCATTTCTGGTAAAAAAGAGTAACATGCATACCTGCATTTAAATGTCTAATGAATAGGGGAGATATTAGATATGCATACATGAGCCCTAAGGACTAATGGAGGGCATTGCTTGCTCAAAAAATGTTTTTTTTAGCATTTAGGTAATGTACATTTTTTAAAAACTGATTGCTGAAAGTTACCAATAACCTAACAATATTACGACTTTCCGGTATAGGTGGTTTAAGTATGGCCTTTTTTTAAATCCCATCATTCTGATTAGCTTCTACACCATAAGATAGTGTACATTTATAAAACAAAATTAATCACATATATAGTTGTGAGCGTACGAGTTGTTGCTAACGCTGTGGGCTCGCGTAGCGAGCCCGCGGCCCTCGCGAAGCGAGGGCACTGTGCCAGGTTCTCAGTTGCTGGCATGGAGGTCTTCAGTTGCAGCAACTGCGACCCTTGCAAAATTTCAAAAAAAGTTTACGTCGCAACACATTACGACACTCGCAAACAACATACGAGCGATGTAGCGAGTCGCGGGCCTCGCGTAGCGAGTCGCGGGCCTCGCGTAGCGAGGGCCGCGGCTCGCATAGCGAGCCCGCGGCCCTCGCAAAGCGAGGGCACTGTGCCAGGTTCTCAGTTGCTGGCATGGAGCGCCGCAGGCGCTCCATGCCAGCACCTGAGGACCTCGCAAAGCGAGGTCTTAAGTTGCAGCAACTGCGACCCTTGCAAAATTTCAAAAAAAGTTTACGTCGCAACACATTACAATACTTGCAAACAACATACGACACACGTTCACACACATTACGACACTCGCAAACAACATACGACACACGTTCACACACATTACGGCCTCGCAACACTCGGACGCAACTCGCGAACATTACAAAATTACAAACACAATACATACACACAGCACATACATAAAAACCTTACCTACACAAACAGGAAGCACTCAGGACCTCAAAAATGCAACTTACAACTTACGGTAATTGCACTTAAAATAAAAGAGTTTAGACAATAAATAGTTTGTTAAGCGACACAAAAAATGGCCGACGAATAAAACGAAAACGAGGCTACACACGCAAACACCATACGAGACACGTTACCACACATTACGACTTCGCAAACATCGGACGCAACACGCCGACATACAAACATTTAAAACTTAAGAAAGACACACAACAAACACATAAAAAGCTTACCTACAGCAAGAGGAACCAGCCAGCACCTCAAAAAAACAAGTTACACCTACATTTAAATCAAAATAAAACACTTTAGACACTTGCAAAATTTCAAAAAAAGTTTACGTCGCAACACATTACGACACTCGCAAACAACTTACGACACACGTTCACACACATTACGACACTCGCAAACAACATACGACACACGTTCACACACATTACGGCCTCGCAACACTCGGACGCAACTCGTGAACATTACAAAATTACAAACACAATACATACACACAGCACATACATAAAAACCTTACCTACACAAAACAGGAAGCACTCAGGACCTCAAAAATGCAACTTACAACTTAATTGCACTTAAAATAAAAGAGTTTAGACAATAAATAGTTTGTTAAGCGACACAAAAAATGGCCGACGAATAAAACGAAAACGAGGCTACACACGCAAACACCATACGAGACACGTTACCACACATTACGACTTCGCAAACATCGGACGCAACACGTCGACATACAAACATTTAAAACTTAAGAAAGACACACAACAAACACATAAAAAGCTTACCTACAGCAAGAGGAACCAGCCAGCACCTAAAAAAAACAAGTTACACCTACATTTAAATCAAAATAAAACACTTTAGACACTTGCAAAATTTCAAAAAAAGTTTACGTCGCAACACATTACGACACTCGCAAACAACATACGACACACGTTCACACACATTACGACACTCGCAAACAACATACGACACACGTTCACACACATTACGGCCTCGCAACACTCGGACGCAACTCGCGAACATTACAAAATTACAAACACAATAAATACACACAGCACATATATAAAAAGCTTACCTACACAAACAGGAAGCACTCAGGACCTCAAAAATGCAACTTACAACTTAATTGCACTTAAAATAAAAGAGTTTAGACAATAAATAGTTTGTTAAGCGACACAAAAAATGGCCGACGAATAAAACGAAAACGAGGCTACACACGCAAACACCATACGAGACACGTTACCACACATTACGACTTCGCAAACATCGGACGCAACACGCCGACATACAAACATTTAAAACTTAAGAAAGACACACAACAAACACATAAAAAGCTTACCTACAGCAAGAGGAACCAGCCAGCACCTCAAAAAAACAAGTTACACCTACATTTAAATCAAAATAAAACACTTTAGACACTAATACCATCGCTAAGCGAGAGAAAAAATGGCCGACGAACAAAACGAAAACGAGGCTTCAGACGTAACTACACTACACTTACTCGCAATAATGAAACACATACTATGCGGAACGTATCACAATCATATTAAACACCATTTTGAACAGTAATATGCAGAAAATGGCGGATGGAACGCAAATTGTAAGCTGGAACGCAAATAGCGCATGCGTATTGCGTTCTAACGGTCTCACTTTCCAGAACTTTCTACAAGTTTATAAATACTGCCTATTTCAAACAAAAAAATAAATTTCTCCTCAGGTGATGAACGGAGTGACTTCTGAGATAACTGCTGCTTTTACTTGAGAAGACAATTCTTTACTAATTTACTACTTTACATTGTGCAAATTACAACTGAGAGGTAAGCTATAATATATTACATTTTATTATCAGGACAGGTCAAACAAATAAAAAAAAAAATTAGGATTTATGTAGTCATCATGTATGGCACATTTATGTGTATAGGCTCACAAAAAAAATACGGTTCAATTAACAAAACAACAAAAAAACATAATTCAATATTAAACAGAGGTTTATGTATAGTGACATGTGACACGCACATATATGTCTATAATGTATAGTGACATCTGACACGCACATATATGTCTATAATGTATAGTGACATCTGACACGCACATTTCTGTGTATTGCCCCTTCATAGTGACATGTGACAAGGACATATATGTGTATAATGTATAGTGACATGTGACACGCACATTTCTGTGTATTGCCCCTTCATAGTGACATGTGACACGGACATATATGTGTATAATGTATACTGACATGTCACACGCACATTTATGTGTATTGCCAATGCAACAAAATTAGCTTAAAACAAAATCAGTAAACAACTACATTTAAATGACATTATATGTCATGTATACTGATATGTCACACGCACATATATGTCTATCATCTATAGTTACATCTCACACACACACATTTATGTGTGTTGGAAAAAAAAAATATAAGGTTAATTTAACCATTTAAATTTGACTCATGTATACTGATATGTCACACGTACACAAAATAATTACATTAAACTATGGAATGTGCTTCATGTATGTGACATATGTGTGTAGCCCCCAACAAAAAATAAGGTTAATTGAAAAAAATGACACAACTATATTTCAATGACATTCATTTACTTCAATTCAATAGATCACATAAAGCTGAATCTTTTTATTTCTTTGAATATTCAAACAGACTCTGCATCAATAGCGTCTCTCAACAATTTGCACCGTGCACTGTGAAGCACAATCCCTTTTAAAGAACACCAACAAAGAAGAAGAGGTAAGATACAACAAGACATTACATGCTCAAAAGGCCATGCTTTGCTACATGAAAAATTATAAATATACAAAAACTATTTCACTTTCTTTTTCAAACAGACACTACAAGAAGACCGGCGCATTAAGATTGGCAGGAGGGGACCGTCTGTCATTCAAAACTTCAAGCAAGGTAAAGTATTAAGTATAAACAAGAAAGAACCATGAGCCTTATTCAATTGCGACTTCCTCAATTGAATAGGGCTCTATATAAGCACATAACATATTTTTTATACATAACTTTTTAGTTACTGAATTTCTAACCACAATCAAGGTTTTCAATAACTAAAAACTTTGCTCAATAAATATGTTATGTGATTATATAGAGCCCTCTTCAATTGGCAAAATTGCAATTCAATGAGGACCTATATATCTTTAATGGCCAAGGGCCTCACTCAAATGTGATTTGCCCATTTCAATAGGGCTCTATATAAGCACAGAGCATATTTTTTAAAGGAACTTTTTATTTAGTGAACACGTTGCTTTTGGATACAAGTTCACTAAATACAAAATTCCGTAACAAAATATGCTCTGTGCTGATATTGAGCTCTATTCCATTAGCCAAAACACAATTGAATGAGGAGCTCACAATATAACAAATGCAGTAACCAAAGGCCCTCATTCAATTGCTATTTTGGACAATTAAATATGGCTATAAATAAGCACTTTTAGGCCCTTATTCTATTTTAACAAATATATGTGATGTGCTTATTTACAACCCTATTCAATTTTCTACATTGCAATTCAATGACGGCCTTAGAGTACTATTACATTGTAAAAAATGCAATTGAATGAGGGGCAAACTATGCAACATATGGTACACACAAAGGCCCTCATTCAATTGCAATTTGCCCAATTGAATAGGGCTCTAAATAACAACATAACAATTTTTTTAAAATAAGTTTTTAGTTACTAAAAATATATCCAAAATAAAGTTTTTCAATGACTAAAAACTTATTTAAAAAAATATGCTATGTGCTTATTTAGGGCACGATTCAATTAGCCAAATCGCAATTGAATGAGACACAAACTGCTACACACAAAACAGAATTTCTTATTCAATGTTTAACAACCTATAAGCCTTACAAAGAAGCAAAAATAAGAATAACAAAAGTGTTGCGCACCTAATAGCATTGTACAAAAAATCACACAAACTCATAGGAAACTACATTAACATTCTTCTTTAATGTTTAACAACCTATAACCAGTACAATCAAGAAGAAATAACTTTTGCACAAGTGCTGCGCACCAAACAGGATTGTCAAAAACTAACACAAACACATAGCAAACTACATTAATTATATTATTTCATGTTTCACTAACTATAAGCATCCCAATAAAGGTTAAATAAGTATACCACAAGTGGTGTGCACAAAACAGGATTGTACAAAAAATAACATAAACACATCTTATTTAATATATCACAACCCACAAGCCTTACTAAGAACCTTCAATAAGAATAACAAAAGTTGTCGGATTGTACAGAAAGTAAAAAAAAACAAAGATAGAAAAAAATAACCATAACTCATACAATACAGTCAAATTAATACATTTTTAAATTATTTAAAAGACATTTCACTCAAACAACATTTTCTATTTTATATTACAACAGATACTGCGTGAAGACAATCGGACGAGGACTTTTTCCACAGGACCAGACCATCGGACGAGGACTCGGACCAGACCAGCAGACGAGGAATTTCAACACAGGACCAGACCATCGGACGAGGACTTTCACCAACGGACCACAACATCGGACGAGGGATATCGCCACAGGACCACAACATCGGACGAGGGCTATCGCCACAGGGCCACACCATCGGACGAGGACTTCCAACAGAGGACCACACCATTGGACAACGATTTTGAACCGAGGACCAACAAACATTCGGATTTAAATCACACTTCAACCAAGGTAAAGTATAATAAGTACTAAAGTATAAAACTAAAGAAACTGCTTTCAGTTGCATCCGTGTCAACAGAAAAATAAAATAATTAATTTACTATCTCCCTTATTTTATTTAAATTGCTACTATGCAATACATAGCTCAATAACCACATCACTTTTTTTTTTAGCAAAGAAGTTTTGCAGTGGTAAATATCTATCCACAAACAACGTTTTTAATAAATAAAACCATTATTTTAAAAAAATATGTTACATGCTTATTTACAGCAGTATTCCATTGGCCAAATTCTTAGCCAGTGAGGACAGGAATTATAAATTTAACTAAATATAAATGATACATTAATGATTTGCCTTTTATTTCACCAATTGTGCACAAGAATCTTTAACAGGAATTACAAATTTAAATATACACAATTACATTTATTTTTTTTCCTTTACAGATTAATATGGCTGATAACGAGACCAAAGAAGAGAAGAAAAGACGTCAAACTAGAGAAAGACAAGAGAGATGGGCCGCCCAGCAGACACCGGAGGAGAAAGAAATTCGACGAGAAAAAGAACGCAAAAGACTTGCAAATAAAAGAATATCAGCTGCAAAAATGAAAGATACAACCCAAAAAAAATAAAAAAATAATAAAGCATTTACAAACTGTTCCTAAAACATCAGATGACATTTTACAACATACCAGTCAAGACAGACCAAAAAAAGCAACTACAAAAACAAAGCATTTACAAACTCTTACTAAAAACTTACAGGACATTTCAACCAAACAAGTCCAACATATACCAAGAAAATCTACGAAAAAAACTAAACATTTAGAACCTGTTGTTGAAACATTTCATGACTTTTCATCTGATGAATATGAAAGTCAACATCCAATATGCTTTGCAAATTGTCCTTTACTGAAGTCTTTAGCAGTAGAGGTTCATAGTTGTGGTGACATGACTACTCAATGTCAATTTTGTGAGGCTTATTATTTTAAACAGGAGAGACCCCGAGATGGACAATTTATTAGTTGTTGTCAAAAAGGAAAGTTCAAACTTCCAGAAAGGAAACAATTTCCAACCTATTTACAAAATATTATGACTGAACCGACTTTTCCAAATTACAAAAATTTTAAGACAAACATAAGATCCTACAATAGTGCCATATCATTTGCATCTATGGGGGCAACATTGGCTGCTAATGTACCAGGACATGGTCCTTACTGTTTTAAAGTCCAAGGACAAATTTATCATCGGACTTCACATTTACATCCAGAGGAAGGAGAGCAAAGAAAATTCGCTCAACTATATGTCCTAGATACAATTGAAGCTGTTGACCAACGTATGCAGATGGAAGAAAATAAAAAATGCTTACCCAGTGTTTTTATAGAGCTAAATAACATTATGGACAACAATCCCTACAGTAAAGCTTACAAAAAATTGGCAGAAGTAGAAAATGAACAACTACTTCATGCACAAAGACATCAATTACCCATGCCAAAGGTTAATATGGTGCTTAAAAGAGACAGACATACTGATAAACGTCGTTATAACTTGCCAACATCAAATGAGGTTGCAATGGTCTTTCAGAATGATGAAGGAGAACCGCCATTTCAAAGAGACATTAGAGTATATCCCAGAAATGAGGAGCAACCATTTATTAATATTAATATCTTAAGTCCAAATTTAGATCCAATGACATATCCCATCTTTTTCCCACACGGAGATGCAGGTTGGCAACCAAAATTAACCCTTCCCAGTTACCCAAATGCTAAAGCCAGAATCCGAAATAATGTTTCTATGCTTGAATTTAAAGTTGCTCAAATTGCCATTAGAGATGATTTTAATCCAATTTTATGTGGTGGCAAACTAACACAACAATGGATTATTGATTCATATTTGCAAGTTGAGGCAAATAATTTAAACTTTATTAAATATCAACAAGATAAACTACGTGTAGAACAATATTGTGGACTCATGGACTATCTTGCTGACGTGGCTACAAGCAGAGACATGACAGCTGGCAAAGCCATCATTTTACCATCTTCCTTTCAAGGATCTCCTCGAAATATGAGAGAAAGATACAATGATGCTATGGCTATTGTGACAAAATTTGGAAAACCAGATTTATTTGTGACATTTACATGTAATCCACAATGGCCAGAAATTAATCAAAATCTACTTCTTGGACAAAGTGCTTCAGATCGACCAGATTTAGTAGCCAGAGTTTTTAAGATCAAATTAAATGAATTAATACGTGACTTCACTATAAATCAGTTATTTGGCAAATGTCTTGCTTATGTATATACCATTGAATTTCAAAAAAGAGGCCTTCCACATGCACATCTTCTCATAATACTTCAAGAGAAAGATAAATTAGATACTTCGGACAAAGTGGATGCAGTCATAGTTGCTGAACTACCAGATCCAGAACTATATGGTAGACTATATGAGATTGTTACTCATCGCATGATTCATGGACCCTGTGGAGACCTTAATCCACAATCACCATTTATGGAAAATAATCAATGTTCAAAAGATTTTCCAAAAGATTATAGAGACAAAACATATGCAAATTGTGATGGATATCCACTTTATAAAAGAAGAGAAGGAGATAGTGCCATTATTCGTGGAAAAAAAGTGGACAATAGATATGTAGTACCCTACAATCCACATTTACTCATGAAGTACAACGCCCACATCAACGTAGAAGCCTGCACTTCCATCAAATCCATTAAATATGTCTACAAATATATTTACAAAGGTTACGATGCAGTTACTGTAGTCGTCAAAAGTGCAGACAACCCTGAAAGTAGTGAGTTAGTACATGATGAACTTGCATCTCATGTAGATGCTCGCTATGTCAGTGCGCCAGAAGCTATGTGGCGGCTTTTAAAATTTGAAATGCATGATAGATCACATGCAGTATATAGGTTAGCAGTACATTTGCCACAACGACATTTAGTCTATTTCCATGCTGGAAATGAAATGAATGCATTGGCCCAAAGTGAAGATCGTCACACTACACTAACTGCATGGTTTGCATTAAATTCCACTGATGCTCAAGCAACACAATACTTATATATTGAAATTCCATATCACTATGTTTTTGTGAATGGATTATGGAGAGCAAGAAAAACCAGAGGCAATAAAATAATTCCACGAATTTACACAGTCAGTCCAAGAGATGTTGAACGATTTTGCTTACGGATATTACTTTTAAATGTTCCAGGAGCACAAAGTTTTGAACAATTAAGAACTGTTAATGACATTGTATATGAATCCTTCCATTTAGCTGCAAGACATAGAAACTTACTCGCTGATGATACAGAGTGGGAAAGATGTTTAGAAGAAGCAGCACAATGTCAAATGCCACGACAGATGAGAGAACAATTTGCTTTTATTTGTATCTTCTCAAATGCTCCAAATGCATTAGCTTTGTGGGAGACTTTTAAAAGTAATATAGCTGAAGACTTTATGCGACGATACAATGAACCCATTGCACACTTAAAAGCCTTAATGGAAATTCAAGAAGTCGTTTTAACTCATGGATTAAGTTGTGCAAGTTTTAATTTGCCTGATCCAGGTCTAATAGATGACATTAACTTTGAAGACTATGACATTCAACTACAAGCAGAAAGAACAGAAGAAAGACTTGCAACTTTAAATACACTACAATTGCAAGCATTTCATGCCATTAAAAATGCTATAGATGATGACATGGTGACAGAGCGTTATTTCTATCTTGATGGACCTGGCGGATCAGGGAAAACATATTTGTACAATTTATTAATGAGTTCAGTACGAGCACAAGGACAAATAGCAATGGCGTTTGCCACTACTGGAATTGCTGCACTTTTATTAGAAGGTGGAAGAACTGTTCATAATTATTGCAACACATTTACATACAATAAATAAACATTATAAACATTCTAAATATTCTACTCACCTTTCCAGCATGTCCCCGTCCTTCTTCTTTTCTTCTCCGGCGCGCCCCCTGTTAAAAAAAAAACATTAATACAATATACAAATAAACATAAAACTAAATAAATAAACATAATATACATTGTACTTACCTCCCCGCGATGTCCCCGGCCTCCTCCTCTTCTGCCCCGGCTGGGCGCTGGAACAAAACAAAAAAAAACAGAGGTCCCCACTCACAGACCTCCCAGATGCTAATGAGCCTCCTAGAGCCTTTTCCAGAAGGAAATAGGCAATGGCGCCTTCTAATTGGCTGAAAACGCTGTCTATCAAATTTCAGCCAATCAGAAGGCGCCAATGTGTGAGCCACTCAGGATGGGATACACCCCCAAAATCCCACTCTGATTGGCTAACGCACCTGTCAATCTTTATTTAAACCAATCAGAAGGCTTTAATTAGCCAATCACAATGGGATACACCCCCACGGGATAATTGGCTGAAGACATCTGCGCCTTCTCATTGGCTGTAATATTGATTGACATTGACAACAGCCATTGACATTGACAACAGTTTTTTTTATTTTCTGTCATTAGAGTGGTGGGGGTGGTTTAATAGGGGGGAGGTAGGTAGTGTAGGTAGGTAGTGTAGGTGTTAATAGATTAGTGTAGAGGGGGGTTAGTTTAGATGTAATGGTTTATTGGGGGGTATAGTGCAGTGTAGTGTTTGTAATTATTATCTTGATGGTCCTTGATAGCCGTCATGGCACTTATGTGGTTAATGTTGGGGTTTTAACTGCCCCATAAGGGTGATAATATACCCTTATGGTACTGATGGGGTTAAATAGAGGCTTATGACCCCCATGAGTGACAGGGTTAATGAAGGGCTTATGGGGGTCTGCATTGACCCCCATGAGTTATAGGGTTAATTAAGTGCTTATGGGTCTGTATTGACCCGAATGAGTTATAGGGTTAATTAAGGGCTTATGAGGGCCTGTATTGACCCCCATGAGTGACAGGATTAATTACGTCTTATGGGGGTCTGTATTGACCCCCATGAGTTATGGGGTTAATTTTAGTTGCCTGGGGTTAATATTTTTTTAGCACGTGTCCTTTCAGGACCTTTACAATCCTTTAATGACCAGTAAGGCAGGAAATGTCAAATTTTAAATGCAGCGGGGTCACGATATGTGCCGATCAGGGACCCCCGCTGCAAGGGGTTAATGTGGGGGGGCTGAGGGGGTCCCTATGGACCCCTGCAGCAAGGGGTTAATGTGGGGACACTTTGGGGGTCCCAATGGGGACCCCCAGCATAGAGGAGGGTTCATTTTAGGTGCCGCGGCCTGGATTGCTAATAGTGTGCCGCAGGCCCTTTAAGGAGCCACGGCAGGGAATTTAACAGTTTTAAATGCAGCAGGGGGCCTGATCTATGCCGACCGGGGACCCCCACTGCAAGGGGTTAATGTGGAGACACTTCAGGGGTCCCGATGGGAACCCCCAGCATAGAGGGGGTTAATTTTAGGTGCCGCGGCTGGGATTGCTGATAGTGTGCCGCGGGCCCTTTAAGGAGCCGCGGCAGGGAATTTAAAAGTTTTAAATGCAGCGGGGGCCTGATCTATGCTGATCGGGGACCCCTGCTGCAAGGGGTTAATATGGGGGGCTGCAGGGGTCCCCATAGGGACCCCTGCAGCATAGGCATGTGTATAGGGAGCAGGGGGGAGCATCACACTGCTGTCTCGGGCTGCTCCGAGGCAGCACATAGAGGCTTTAGGATCCCTTACTAGCACTTTTTTGTGCTCGTAGGGATTCTTCCGAGGTGCAAGATTCACCTCATAAATTTAAGGCTGCGTTTTACTCCGTAGCTCTCTTGGAGCTTATTCTCAGCCATTTTTCGGAGTCATCTCGCAAAGCAGGCTGCGAGGGACGTATTGCGGATTCGGTTCTCACAAACAGCAAAAAACTGCCTTTTGCGAGGACTGAGGGAACTATGAGGGCTAATTTAATAAGGACATATATATTCTTTTTGGCAAGTAAATAATCAAACAGACAGTTAAGATATACCTAAAACATATATTGTGTACATAAATCAAAAGACAACTACAATATGTGTATTAGATGAATAGATAACAATATTAGCAGGGAGAAAACTTATATTGATTCTATATTATGTACAAAATACATTATATACAACATATATCATACTACCCCTATAGTCAACATTTTTTTTTAGTTCATTCTTCATCAGGTCATCGGTAAGGACTGGACTCCTCCACATCACTGCTTGGACTTCTCAGCAACACCACTCTCTTTCTGGAAGTTCCTCGTAGGAGAATCTCCCTTGCACTCTCTCTAACTAGATTTTGCCTGGCTTTATGTTAGATTTGGGCTATTTACCCCTCTACATCAATCAAATCTGTTGACAAGTTGGACAGTTGTCTGAATGTCTTATCTCAACAGTTCTTCATTACTGTCTCCATTTATAAGAATATCAGTATGTCTCCCCATTAGGCCAAACACTTTTGTTATCTAGTTTCTTTCACAGTTAACCAAAATATCTTATTTAACCGGCTGACTCCAGTTGAGGGATATCAATAGATTTCCAATAGATTTCCACTGAAGGATAACTTGAAGCGACGTGAGAAAATATTATGTGAGGCCTCTGGCATTTAATGTCTTAAAAGAAGTATACAAAAACACTATTGCAGTAACCAAGAGATGTATATAATAACAATTCTATTTATAAAGAACACTAAGTGTATTAATGTTTAAAAACGATATCTATATAAGCCATATTTGCCATATACACATGGCTGTTGATATAGCTTTTACAAGAAAATAAGAATAAAAATTCATTATAAAAGGGAGAGGAAAGGACCAGACAGCAATATTGCTCAATTTTATTTTGGACATATTTGCTTTGGCTGCCCAGGAGTTAGACAGCCCTTGTAGAGTATGCTGTAACAAAGAAGAAGATTAGGTTGAATGGTTAATGTGCATTGGTCATACATTGTACAATCCATCGTATGGTTTGTGTAGCAGACGTGTCATTTTCTGCATCCCAAAGGAAAGATGAATAATCTGATGCTTTGACTCACATACATTTGTATACATCTGCAGGCATCCAAATAATTCAATGTGTTGGCATTTATATTTTGTGGATTAGGACACAAGGAAGGAAGTGAAATTTCCTGTCCCAACTAACAGATACATATAATCTTTGTGAAAGTTTCAGGTACAGGTGAAAGAATCACCTTGTTCTGGTAAAATATAAAATATGTGTCTTCTGAGGAAAGGACTTAGAATACTGAAATTCTAATAACAGACATTTTCAATATGAGGAGCAACAACAAAAAATATTCCAGCAGTTAAGATGATTCTGAAGTTGAAGAAATAAAGTGGGTTTTATAGAAGGGAAATTAGTCAAGAAATTGGCTTCTGAAGCTGAACCCCATTTTTTGGGGCATCCTATTTTCCTATAGTTAAGTGTAAGATCCCCCAGGCCACCCACTGAAATGTATCTATTACCCAGCTCCCACAATACCGCAGTTGTGCTCTCCTGGCGCTCCTCCACAAGATTTAAACAGAAAACCTGCACTTGAGTCAGCCAGAGCCCCATTGTAGTATTTAAACCTACACCTTCTTATGCACAATGCCTATTATCAGTATTTCCTCTGTGTCCATGCTGGCAGGTTCCCTTTGATCTGTTTTCAGCCTGCTTCTGTGGCCTATGAGCATTTTGTCAGTTGCCTATACCAACTGCTGCTGCCTTCTAGCGTGATTGTGTTGACACCAAGTGTTCTCAAGCATGCGAGTCTGCTGCAGTTCCTGTTTCCTAACCTCCACTGTACCAGTTACCTATATAATCACCTACAGCCAGTGTGCCTACCTTACTGTCACTTGTTCCTGAGGGTGCTAGGCTACTATGGTTCCTGACTCCTGACCACCACTTTGCAGGTTGACTATACCATGTACAACTGCCTGCCAGTATGCCGGCCTCTGCTTAATTTATCTGCATTTATTTAACTCTATATATACTGTGTATGGCCAGTTGTATTGTTTAGTGCATATTTCAGGTTGGTAGACCTACTGTATACTTCACATGTTAGGACCTAAAGATATCAGATTATCTATTAAAATGTCTGCAGTGAAACTAGATTTAAAAATAGACTGTGTGCTATACCATTTGAAGGTAACTTCCATTTTGATTCAGAATTGAACACAGGGGTGGACATGTGAAGATTGCTCAATTTATTTAGACTATCTTTCTGGTTGTTCAATAACCCCTAAAAATGATTTAAAAAAAAATGTCACTGATCATCATCCTGCACAAATGCCTTGCCTCAAGCTGTTGATGTATTTCCACTTATTGTTGTGTTTATAATGCTTTTTTTCTGTATTAAAATCTGTGGAGGGGTGTAATAAAATATTAGGGGTAGTGGCACTTTAAGACCTGGGCAGTGGTTAACCGGGATACTCAGTTCACCCCAGTCAGGCGGATTCAAATAGTCTCTAGTGGGTTCAAGCTTCATAGTTTTGTATGGGACTATCTGGTAGTCTAACTGAGCTGTCAGTCTGAGCAGACATCAATTGAAACATAGTTACATAATATTTGAGGTTGAATAAAGACTTGCAGTACATCAAGTTCAACCTTTTTAGTTCTCTTCTGGTCCTTTTAATGTGTAATTGATAATTGATCCAGAGGAAAGCAAACAGGAAAAAAAAACATAGAAACTTTGCCCTTGTCTCATAAGGGGGAAAAAATGCAAAATTCCGTCCTGACCACAGATACTGGCGATCAAATATCTCCCTGGATGAATATTCCTTCGCTAGTTATCTAGGATAACCTTGAGTGCCCTCTTTATTCAGAAATATATCTAACCCCTTTTTAAAGTTATCTATCAAATTCACTGTGACCAACTCCTTTGGTAGAGAATTCCACAGTTTAACCACCCTCACTGTGAAGAACCCTTTTCTTTCTTTAAGGTGAAATATTTTTTCCTCTAATCTCAAGGGATGTCCTCTTGTCAGTTGAAAACCTCTTGGCACAAAAAGTTCACTTGACAAAGCCTTATATTGACCCTGGATGTATTTAAAAAAAGTATTCATATTCCCTCGCAGACGCCTTTTTCTAGGGACATTACGTTTAATTTGGTTAGTCTTTCTTCATAACTTAGCTCCTCCATTCCCCTTATTGGTTTTGTTGCCGTTCTCTGTACTTTTTCCAGCTCTAAAATATCCTTTTTATGAAGTGGTGTCTAAAATTGTACTCCATATTCCAAATGAGGGCGTACAAGGTATTTGTATAGTGGCAGAATTATATTTGCTTCCCTTGTTTCTATATCCTTCTTAATACATGCTAATATTTTACTTGCCTTTGCAGCTGCTGCTAGGTATTGAGCACTGCTACCTAGGTGGTTGTCCACAAGTACTCCCAAATCCTTTTCTATATCAGATACCTCTAGATTTGATCCATTAAGATTATAAATTGCTATGGCTATTTTTCCTTCCCAGATGTCTAACTTTACATGTATTTGTATTAAATCCCATCTGCCATTTCTCTAATTTATCTGATTTAATTACCTTGCACAATTTAGTGTCATCAGCAACAATGGAGTCTATACTTTCGAGTCCTATATCTACGTCATTAATAAATATGTTAAAAAGGAGAGGACCTAATACTGAACCCTGAGGAACCCCACTTACCACATTAGTTCTATTTACAACAACCCTTTGCTTCCTGTCTATTAGCCAGCTCTCAATCCATGAGCAGATATTTACTGCAATTCCTGCATCCCTTAGTTTGCACAATAGTCTTCCATGTGGCACTGTATCAAAAGCCTTTGCAAAATTCAAAAAGATTACGTCCACTGAGTTGCCCTGATCCAAGTTTCTACTTACCTCCTCATAGAAACTAATTAGATTTGTCTGGCATGACCTATCTTACATAAATCTGTGTTGACTCCTACTTCTGATCTTGTTCAAATAAACATATTATTGTATACTGACCCTTATTAACCCTTCTAAAAGCTTCCCAACTACAGATGTGAGGCTACCAGGTCTATAATTCTCCATTGTTAAATATAGGTATCACATCTGCTATTCTCCAGTCATCTGATAGCGACCCTGTGGTGAGTGAGTCTTGAAAAATTAGATATATGGGTTGGCTATTACAGAACTCAGTTCCCACAGTACCCTTGGATGTATTCCATCCGGACCTGGTGCTTTATTAACATTTATTTTTTCCAACCTTTTTTGGATCTCTTCCTGCGTTCATTTTAATTGATAAAGGTTAAGTGGTTCAAGTACTTTATACGTGATACCCTTTTGATCCATTGCCTGTGATTAACCACATATTTGCATGTGTTCTATGCCTGTCAATCCGCCAAGACTTCCCATACCCTGTTATGCAAAGCCAATTGACAATGTTTTAGTAGAAATAAATGGCCCTGTTAAGTAGTACACTTCACCCTTGATCTAGGGAGCCTATATCCCAAATACAGATTACCCATTTAAGGTCTGATGACCCCTGGATAGGGAAATCTGGGTTGGCCACCCCGACCATATATCATACCTCTCCAGGCAGATCCGGCCTTGCTGTCAACACTGGGCAAAGGCCTGAATGAGACCCCTAGAATGTCCGGACAATTAGCTTGCCCGCTGCCTGTATCTGGGATTTCCACCAATCAGTGCTCCCCACCACTCATGCTAAGCGCTGGTCCAACTATCCAAAACTGCTGACCAGAACCACTACTGATTGCATGACGAAGACAGAGGGGGGTTTTGAACTTCCCCAAATGGTGCACAAATCTCAAAAGCAATCAGGGGCAGATGTTTCACAGATGTTTCAGTTATTCACCATTTACAAAGTCATCTTTCTGATACACTGACCCATTTGGGAGAACAGTTTATTTTCAATCAAGATATACTTACACAAAGCACACTTCTTTGAATTATGACTATTTTCACAACTACTATAAGCCCAGTTCTCATGCTTACCATATTGTTTATATTATCTGCCTGTGACCATGACCTTGTTGGTTGCCACCTTCCCCAGACCTTGAACTGGATATTAAAATACTTCGGCCTCATCGATAATAGTATTGCTGAGCAACCGCCAGTGTAACAAATGTTTTTATAATTTCAATAATTCTGAAATATACCTCTCTGCATTTGCCAATTTGACAGTTACTTAAAGCTTCGGATATTACACTTTAGTCTCTCTGTTGGACCAAGAACCTTCACAGATTTCATGATTCTGATCTTATCCCTTCTGGAACCATGAGTGGTAACTGCAGTCCTACATTTGACTAGCTGGTGATCTGTTTCATTTAGTGTTAAACCATCAATCAATCTCAATCAAAGTTTCTCAACAAAAAAAAAAGTCAGGTTGCTCTATGGGCAAAGAAGGATATGTACCCCTACAGTCTTCAAATCATCATTTTCTTTTGTTTGAATCTAGCATGATCATCGCAGGACATATATTTGCTTATAAGATGGAGAACAACCCTGTATCACACTTGAAAGCAATTATGTGGAAGTCTTAATGAGAAACAACCATGACAGTCTGGAGTCCTAATTTTTGTACCAAATACATATCCAAGGGCTATGGTACTCGACAGAGTGTGACTGTTAGAACTGAAGGTGATTTGGTTAGCATTGCAAGCTTACCAGTCCAACAATGTCCAATTTGCATCTTTTCAAAGAACTCTAGCTGTAATGGCTTGTCTAGACCACCAAGAAAGTGTCAGTAGTCAGTCTGTGTAAAAGTTGATGGCCAAGATACTGTGTAGAGCGGGACTTCATTATCACTCCTTATCTGCAACATACACCTTTGTTGTTGTTCAGTCATGCCCGACTCTCCATGAGATCTATCATTATGTCTCTGGTTATGCTTATCCAACAGGTTATCTTGGCAGACATACTGAAGTGGGTGTTAGTTCCTTCAGTTCAGATTTGTCTGACTTCTCTGCTATGACCTGCTCATCTTGGGTGACCCTACATGTAATTGCTCACAGCTTCAAGCCCCTTCACCCCGACAAGGTTGTGATCATGAAGAGGATCACATATAATAGTTGTCAAACTACAAAACGTCATAACTCTTTGCGGGCTCGCGAAGCAAGCTCGCAAGAACTGCGAAAGGTGGAGGCTCCAAGATTCGCTGCAATGAGCCAAAGGCTCATTGCAGGCCGCAAATGCGGACCCTCGCGAAGCAAGGGGCCGCATTTGCGGAGGTGGAGGCTCTACGCCGCCTCACAAGCGGTTACAAACACCCACAGAGGCGGGACTTTGAAAAAATACATCTAACACGCAATGACTAAATATGGACTTACACAAAAAAATACAAGCCGCGGGACTTATAACGAAAAAATAATAGACTTACACTAAAAAAATACGAGCCGCGGGGAAAAAAAACATTACGAACTTGCAAAAATACGACCCTAAGGCGCGCAGCTGAAAACATAAAAAAAAAACAATAAATGCACACAAAAATGACTTAAAAACCTTACCCACAGAAAGGGGGGGGGGGGCACCAAGGACCAAGTTGAATACTGAGCTGCTAATAGTGCACCACCTGTAGCTATTTGAAGGCAGTCAGAGCAAACACTCATTGCTCAGTTGGCTTGTGCCAGGCCTTCAGCCCAACATTTTTAAGTGTGCTTTTGGATTGGATTGCTGTATATGACCTTGGCTTGTTTACTTGATGACCCAATTGCTGGATTCCTGACTTTTGGAGTAATTACTTTGTTTATTCTTTGTCGGTCACCTGCCAAGAGCCCCAGACTGTCTAACTACACTGTTTGCCTGCCTCTATTTGCCTTTGATATCCTTGCTATTGAATTTACCAGCACCTGACCTGCCATCTGTAACTGCTTGCATTGGCCCAAAAATAATGTGCATGTCATATACTCATAAAACCAGCTAAACCCTTAGCGAGCCCTTTAACATGACATTTAAAAACAATAATATGTGTAATGCATTATAAAAGCCTACTACAAGAAAAGAAAAAATCAGTGATCATATTAAAATAAAAAATAGGTAAAGACATTAAAAAACTCAACATCAGCCATTTAATTGGTCATCACTGTCCTCTACAACAATAACTAGAAAAGAATAATCAAATACCTCACAGTTATAAAGCAAAACACCTACTCACACCATTAAATACTGCCATGCAATTAATACTAAACTAACCATGTACAACGATACCACCAGGAGTTAACTGATTGCACTTGGACCATAGTAAGATCTACAAATAGCCTCAGCAAACTAAAATCCACAGTCACTAACAACATGGAGACTAGCTATGTGCTTGTGTTGTATGCCTATGGGAGACTGCTGAGAAAGATGCATGTGTGTCACCAGGGAATGAGCCATGAGAAGGAGAGAATAAGACGTGCAACAGAGGAGAGAATGCATATGAATGTGCATGAAAGAAGGACCTACATTCAAGGTGTAAGTTAACCACAACAGGCCCCTAGTCATTATGCACTCAAGAGCTTGCACGGGCTCACTGTAGTAGTCTGGCAACAGGCCTATGGCCTCCATTCCATGGCTCCTGTAAGAACTCTCAAAAGGCTGACTCATAGCAACAGGAGTTTTGAAAAGTATATTTTGACCTGCTGACCTGCTACCCTTTATGAGCTTGGTATCCCCTGGGATTCATCCTTTAATTCAATTTCTCCCTTTGAGCTTGGAATCCCACTGGATAAACCCTACCCCTCAGGGTTCCCTTTATTACCACTGACCTCTATGAGCCGAGGGTCATCTGGATTTCCTCCAACTAAATTATAACTATGAGGTTCCCTATAGATCCCCATTGCACATAAATATAAGCCGTTACCATAGGGGTCACCATGGACCCCCATGGAACCTAATTTTAACCCTAATACCACACAAACTATTTATAAATAATTTTAGATGATTTTGGTTTCCCCTCAATTATTACTAGATTGATAGGTAGCTTCAATATATTAGAATGTAGCTGGCTATTATATACAAACTAGCGTATTGCCCGTCAAAAAATGACGGCAATCAGATGTGTATGTTTTAAAAGTTGTTTAGTTATTAATATACATATGGAATTGTAAGGTAGCTAATGTTGTTTTCTGTGTACTACTGAAATATAGAAATCAAATTAATAAATGAATTTACGTATTTTTATGCATTGTGTTGAAGAGCTGGCAATCTGTGTTGATGTTGCAGCAGCATTAGTGGTGTGGAGGTGCTGTGTAAGCGTGATGAACATGTTCAGTGTAATAGTGTGCTTGCGCGATCCGAAACCGTTAACGTAGCTGTGTAGTTCCGCATTATCCTAAAATGGCGGATAATGTGTGGTATGCGTCTTAGCGGATTATCGGTACGTGTTTTCCGTGGTTATAGTGCTGTCGCATGGTTTTCGTTTTGTTCGTGCGGCATTTTTTCTGCGGCGCTCGTTGCCAAAGTACTACGGTTTAACGGTTCGCCTCGCTGCGCGAGGCTCGCCGGGCAATGATCGCCTGCGGCGCTCATCGCTCAGCCCTGCGGCGCTCATTGCCAAAGTACTACGGTTTAACGGCTCGCCTCACTGCGGGAGGCTCGCCGGGCAATGATCGCCTGCGGCGCTCATCGCTCAGCCCGCTAAAGTACTACGGTTTAATAGTAAATATGGTCAAACGGTCAAATGACGGTCAATAAAAATTAAATGTAGTAAAATTTGTTTGGCACACATGACGCTACATTTGTCCCTTTTTTTTTCTTAAAATAAATACAATTTTTTTTTTTTTTTTTAATTTTTGTAACTTGCAACTTATATTTCACATCAAATGCGTTGGTTTAGGCGGGAAATCGGATGTTGCGCGAGACAAAGTCGTTAAATCTGTGTTAATGCGTAAATATGTAATTGTGTTTCGTAAAATGTACTCGCTACTGTCTTTTTACTCATTGCGCGGTTAATCCGCATCCTTTATCTCGTTGTTTTTCAAACACATACGTCTGTGGCTGTGTTTTACGCAGTTCGTAGTAGTATAGCCTCGTTTTAATTTTTTCAGCGGCCATTTTTTTCTTGCTTAGCCGATTTTCGATCTTTGTAACTTGGCTAAATCGATCTAAATTGCAGTTCCAACTCACTTCCAGACGTCCTGCCTGGTTCCCCATGCTGTAAGTGACCTTTGTTTTATTTTTTAGTGTGTATTTAGTGTTTTTTTTACTGTTTTTGTTCCGCCGCTTATCTCGTAATTTTTTTCACCTCGTATTTTTTTTCTAAGTGCTACGGTTTAACGGCTCGCCTCGCTGCGCGAGGCTCGCCAGGCAATGTGTGACAGGGCAGGGGCGGAGCCTGGGGTGCTCCTGCATTGGAGGAATCATTATCTATATGAAATAGGTTTGTTTGGAGGATAATTCATGTAATTGTGTAAATCCACCTTAAGAGCCCATAGGAGAGTCTGTGTGATGTTTATAAGCTATGGAAAAGTTACAATATCATAGCATTTTTATTTATTTGGAAACATATGAACTATAAGCATCTCGGTGGGATAAAGTTTAGAGACAAAAGAAACTGCAAAAAGCAAAATGTGTCAGAATATCAAAGGAATGGAACTTATTCACCACCAATGGAAGCAGTGATCTGAGGCAATAAAGATTATCTCTCATGGTCTCAGCCCAAGTCCCAGTGTGAGTGATGAGCGGCTATCTTGAATATTTTGAGAGACTTCAAAGCAGAGTAAATCAGCTTGATGGAAAAGTGGAAAGGGCAAAAAAGGAAAAATAAGTCAGAAAAAATATATGGTATGGTGAAGTAAGTTTGGGTTATTTTATGCATAAATATTGTACTTCCAAAACATAAAAACTTGTTTTCTACATATTGATAAAAAAGTAAATTATTTGGCATAATACATATGAAGAATAACTTTTTAATGTATGTATGATGGCAGAATTTTTACCTTTTTGAGAGCTTTCATTTTTAAAAAAGAGGTTCTACATATGTATTATGTCAGATAACTGACTTTTTTAGTATTAAGTAGATAACCTTTGATTAATCTCATACCCTGTAGCTTTTACATCTATTTATCTTAACACAACTTTTATGTGTACTACTGGCGACTTGCCCGTCAAAAATGACGTCATAATATAATGTTTTACATTTTGTTTTCTTTCTGTATATTTAGTATTTCTATGTGTAAAATACGTGTGTGTCTGTATTTTATTTTTATTTTTTACTGACTATTTCACCAATAAGGCATAATTCCTGTAACCAATAAAATTATATTATTTTATATTAAATACAATTTGTATTTTTTTGTCTCTAAACCAATAATGAACAATATCTTCATATGAAACTGTAAACATATTTTTTTATATACACATAAAGATCATAACATTGTACAACCCATATTTTTACATGTCATCTTACAATTTAAATAATTCAGTACACCCATCAAAATGTAATATTATTTATTACATGTTATTTTCATCTTTTTGTCTAAAAACAAATAATGAGCAATGTATTCTTTTAAAACTAGCAATGTACAATGTACCACAATTGGAATAATTAATGGAACTTTTAAAAATCTTTTTTACAATAAGAATAAGCAATTATTGGTATTTAAGTGATTAGTAATATGTATTTAGTAGGATTATCAGTCTTTATGTGAGGAATAATATGTATATAGTTTGATTATTGGTATTTATGTGAGAAATATTATGTATTCAGTCTGATTATTATTATTTATGTTAGGAATATTATATATTTAGTCTTATTATTGGGTATTTATGTGAGGAATAATATGTATTTATTCAGATTATTAGTATTTATGTGAGGAATAATATTATTTAGTCAGATTATTGGTTATTTATGTGATGAATAATATGTATTTATTCTAATTTTTATTATTTATGTGAGAAATAATATGTATTTATTTTGATTATTAGTATTTATGGGAGGAATAATCTGTATTTATTCTGATTATTAGTATTTATTTGAGGAATAATATGTCCTTTAATCTGATTATTGGGTATTTATGTGAGGAATAATATATATTTAGTCTTATTATTGGTATTTATGTGAGTAATAATATGTATTTAGTCCGACTATTAGTATTTATGTGAGAAATAATATGCATTTGGTCTGATTATTGGTATTTATATAAGGATTAATATGTATTTAGTCTGATTATTGGTATTTATGTGAGGAATAATATGTATTTGGTCTTATTATTGGTATTTATGTAAGGATTAATATGTATTTAGTCTGATTATTAGTATTTATGTTAGGAATAATATGTATTTAGTCTGATCATTGGCATTTATGTGATGAACAATATGGGCCTCATTCTATTACCGTCCGTAAATCGTCCGTAAGGCTGCGATTCCTTGCGGGGGTTCAGTTAACTCGCGATTCAATTATACGGCCCCGCAAGGATCTCCCCTTACGGCCGGCCGCATATCTTGAAACCGGCCATAAGCTCTGAAATATAAAAACGCAAAAATAAATTCAAGCCTGCACTGTACAGCTCTGTAAATGCTAGGGGTCATATTGGGGGACATGAGGATTAAAAGTAACCCCCTCTCAAGCTTGCACATCAGCCCAAACCCGAGTTCAAATTAACTGTTTATTTTCCGGCTGCGGCGTGGGCGTGTCTGAGGTGCTCCAAGCACTCTGGACTTTTTACATGGATATTTTACGTATATTAAAAAAATATTATTTTACGGATTTGAGTATAGGGTAATTATGTGCTATTTTTTCTAACACCGAATATCACTTTATAGACTCCGCAAAGTGCAGGATGGCTTTATTTGGGCTATTTTATGTGCTTAATTGGTGCTAGCGGGACCTGTTTGCTGCAAGTAAGCTGCGTCTCGTTTTTAGCCTTACAGACAGGGTTCCCGGAGCAATAGAATCGCAACCCGTCTTTTCTTACGGCCGATTTCCTTGCGGCCGTTTTAGATCAAAGGCTTTCCTCCGGCGCGATCGGCCGCAAGAGATAGCAAGGCGCCGGCCACAAGCCTGCCGGAGTCCCCGGCTGGAGGGGAATAGAATAGCCGGAAAGCTTGCGGCCGGTCCTTGCGGCCCCGCAGCGGCTGCGGCCGATAATAGAATGAGGCCCTATGTATTTAGTCTGATTATTGTGCATTTATGTAAGGAATAATATGTATTTAGTCTCTTTATTGGGTATTTATGTGAGGAATAATATGTATTTATTCTGATTATTAGGATTTATGTTAGGAATACTATTTATTTAGTCTGATTATTGTGTTTTTATGTGAGGAATAATATGTATTTGGTCTGATTATTGGTATTTATATGAGGATTTATATGTATTTAGCTTGATTCCTGGTATTTATGTTATTAGTAATATGTATTTAGTATGATTATTGGTCTTTATGTGAGGAATAATATGTATACTAGCGACTTACCTGTCAAAAAATGACGGTCAATAACATTTTAATACTGGGAATGCTGTTTGCCACACAATGTGAGTCTGTGACACTCTTAACCTTTTTGTTATGTAGAAAGAAGTACAACAATTATAATAACTTTTTTTATTTTGTTAACAGTCAACTTGTCTTTCAACAACTGGTAAACGATCATTTTTTAACTATTAAAAAATGTCATCGTCATGAATGCAGGAAAAATGTAGCAATGGATGAAGTTTGTATGAAAAAATATTTGTAAACCATTAATAAATGCTTTGCAACACGCACCTTAGATTTGAAACATTAGTGAACCATTTTTATTAACAATACTAACATTTTTAATTCTGAGGTATGGATGAGTAACATAACATTAGGTCAAATTTATATGAATGAGTATATGAAACCATTACATAATGGTTTGTAACATTCAAATGTTATTTAAAGTACTGTTAAACCACATAGGTATTCAATCCAGAGGAAGGCAAGCAGTAAAAAAAAACATGAAAACTTAGCCAATTTTATCAAAGAAGGGAAAAAAAATAATTCCTTTGTGACCTCATTAACTGCCGATTGGATTACTCCCTGGATCAATACTCTGTATGTAATTATACATTTACATTTTTACAACATAAGTTCATCCTCCTACTAACATGAATCCTTAATTATATACAATGAAACAACGTTTGTGACCTTTGCAAAAAGAATTTTAACATTACATACTGTACTTCAAGTTAATGTATTAAACTATAATAGTAATATAAAGCAACGTAACTGTTTTGTGGGGACAATCCTGGCAAAAGGCCACTTCCAAGACATTCCAATCATTTTTATTTTTGCATTTCCAAGCGGTTCCCTTAAAAAGAGCCCAGCAGACTTTTTTCTTTTTTTGTTGTTGTTATTGTTGTAGTTTTGTAAAATTGTACACAGTTTCGTATATGAAATAGTGGTCCTCTAAAAAGCGGCCAAGTGACATTAAATTTCGTCCTGGAAATGAAAGCACTATTCTCTATATTTACAAAACCTCATAGTACACAATGTTTTTTGTAAAAATGCATCCATCTTGTAATAGATCACCCTGACTTGGGTTGTCTTCATTTGAAACTTTAATATCATCTGGATTTGTGTACCTTGAAAAAGCAACATAGAGTTGTCCATGTGCAAAAAAACGGTTCCTGTAAAATAACACCCACAGACTTAAAAGTTTTTCCTTGGGATTTATTTATGGTTATGGCAAATGCCATGATAACTGAAAATTGTCTCATTTGAAGGACAAAAGGCAAACCACTCTCACTTGGGGCCAAATAATTTCTTGGTATAAAAACTTGTTCACCTTTATGGGTACCAGTCATGATTTCTGCATGTATGAAATGATCTTTTAAATTGTGAACAATTAATATGGTCCCATTACAAAGTTTTTTTTTTTGGATTCATGTTTCTCAATAGCATGAGAATTGCCCCTTTTTTAATTGCAAAACATGTGGTGGCATTCCAGATGGAGTTAAAGAATTAATGCATTCTATACTAAAATTAGATTCACTGTCTTTATCATCAGCCAGAACTGAATCTGCACTGTAATAATTCTTTTGGGGTGCGTTGATGAATTTTATTTTATTTTTATTTAGATTCAAGGCATCTATTGTTTTGGATGTTAATATCACTTTGTTTGCAATGTCTGAGTAATCATCATTATGGAGAGTGTTTAGAAAGATTGCCAATATGAGTGATTTCTTGCAAACCATTTGTGATGGAATTTCAATGATATCATAGGGTAAATCATGTATTTGTGGATGTTTTCCTTCTCCAATTTGAATGAGCCAATCATTGAATTCGTTTTGGCCTTCAGATCTCATATTTAATTCTAATTTGAGGTGTGTAAATATTTTCCACAGTTTACTAGTCTTAATACATGTTTCAATGATGTCAGTCCTATTTCCATTTGGCACAACAAGTAATGTTTGCCTAAAATCTCCTCCTAACAACATCACCTTTCCATAAAATAGCAAATTATTATCCATTACTTTTAATAATCTATCAATACATTGCAAGGCATGACATGACATCATTGTTGCCTCATCTATGATAATGAATTTACTTTTTTTGGGGGGGGGGCTTGTAAAGAATTCAGTCGGATATCTGACACTGATGTTTCTAAAATGGGAACTGGCAGTTTAAATACACTATGCACAGTTCTGCCACCTTCTAACAAAAGTGCGGCAATAACAGTTGTTGCAAATGGCATTGCTATTTGACCCTGTACTCGAATGTAACTCATCAAACAATTGTACAAATAATTTTTTTCTGATCCACCAGGGCCAGCTAGATAGAAATAACGGTCTTTGACCATTTCATCATCTGTAGCATTTGTGATGGCATTAAATGCTTGCAATTGTAAAGTATTTAAAGTTGCCAGTTTCTCTTGTGATTTTTGTTGTTGAAGCTCAGTGTCATAATCATCAAAGTTAATGTCATCTATAAGTCCTGGATCAGGCAAATTAAAACTTGTACAATTTACTCCATGAGCAAGAAACATTTCTTGAATTTCCATTAATGCTTTTAAGAGTGCAATGGGCTTTTGTAAGGTTTCAAGGAGTCTTCAGACATATTTAATTTAAATGTTTCCCACAAAGTAAATGCATCAGGTACATTGCGAAATATGCTAATGAATGCAAATTGTTCTCTCATTTGCTTTGGCATTTGACATAGTGCTGCTTCTTCCAGGCAGCTCTCCCATTCTGTATCATCTGCTATGAAGTTTTGATGTCTTGCAGCTAATAGAAAAGTTTTATAAACTATGTAATTCACTGTGTGTAAATGTTCACAACTTTGTGCACTGGGAACATGTAAAAGAAGTAATCTTAAACTGAAAAGTTCAATGTCTCTCAGACTGACGGTATAAATTTGTCCAATAATTTTATGAGCATCTCTTTTTCGTTGTCGCCATTGACCCTTTACAAATACATAGTGATATGGAATCTCAATGTATTAAAATTGTCTGGCCTAAGTGTCCTTGCAGTTTAATTGAAACCAAGCAGTAAGTGTTGTTTTTTCGATGTTCACGTTGGGCTAAGATAGTTCTTTCATTGCCTGCAGTAAAGCAAACAAACTGACTTTTTTGGCAAATATACAGCTAACCGATACACAGCATGTGACCCGATCATGCATCTCAAATTTCAGAAGACGCCACATTTCTTCCGGAGCTCTGACATAGCGAGCATCTAAATAATTAGAAAGTTCGTCATGTAAAATTGGATTTTCCTTTTCGTTTTGTGCACCTTGTACAACAACAGTTGCTGCATCATATCCTTTGTATATATATTTATACACGTATTTGATAAATTTAATAGAAGGGTGTAACGGAGCTGGGACACGCAGTCCAAAATCTCCGCTGGTATACGATAAAATACCCAAGAGGCACTACAGTTTCACCATTCCCGACCTCCCATATTGGACGACACACAATTTGGGAGTCAAATGAATACTGACTTATTTTGTTATTGCAGAACTATATATACATCTCTTTGGCCACAGGGCAATACACATGCCCATATTTGGCTTACACACAATACACACAAAGAGAACAATAGAGGGGTCACACCTCCCTGGCAACTTTGATACAATCAGACACTGATTCAATTACACCTCTTTGTTCTTATCAGAGAATTAAACACTTTGGAAAATGCAAGGATCCTTTACAACTTTTCTTATCTCTTGAATCTCTGTAATAGGATTATCTATTAGCCTAGGTCTGCAAAAGTCTGGCTAATATTCTGCAGAGCATCAACCAGGCATACATATTGTAGGGATCATATTTTAACCAAGAATAATCATAAAACAGGGTAAAACAGTGATGGGTTCCGCTACACACCTCCCCCGTGACCATAAGCCGGCATACACGGTCTGATCCCAACGGATCGGCCTGGGGATGGTCCGGACAAAAGTATTTGTTGGTCAATTCTCTAGTTTGACAACCCATCAGCATTACTGCAATTCACATTTCCCATATCCCCAGATAGCTGGGATCTGAGCGCACAAAACCACCGAATAGCGCTCAGATCCTCTTCACACAGTTCAATTGCCATGTAGCTAAAGTCTTTCCCATAGTCTTTCATTATATGAATGGGCTTCAATGGCACAGTTATCTGGGGTATCATGGTTCACACAGGGCAAGTACAGAATGACCCCCCTGTATGTAAAGGGCCAGAATGAGTGACTTACACTCTGGTATGGCCGAACACTGGTTCCAAAGGGCAATATATACCAGGGCCATAGTCGCAGGGCAGGAGGCTGGCAAACAGTCCTCTCCAAGCCAAAGTGGCGAAGGGCACTTTGTCACACATCTCTCCTTTGGGGGGAAGTCTAACCAGGCACCTGGATATTTCGCTGGGGTGATGGTGCAACACGCTGAGGGGACTTGAGGGGCAGAGGCCAGTGGCACTCTGCCCTGATGCCAGCTCTTCTGCTGGTATAACCTGCAGGACCTCCTGCTCTGTACCAGGGACAAAGGGAGGGCAGAGGGCCGACTGCACTCTGCCCCGCTGTCAGCTCTTCTGCTGGGGTACTTGGGACATATTCCAGCTCAGTAGCCAGGGAAACGTGGGGGTCAGTGGGGGGTTAAACATTTCCTCTGTTAACCCTGGGGCCACATTAGAAGTTAGCTGGGGAGGGGGAGTTTGTACTTACCCCCCTCCTCCAGTTGTCCCAGTGACGGTAGTTGGGGTTCTGGACAAGCTGTGGGCGCAGAGACCACGGTCCCATCTGCGCCGTCTGGGAGATTGGTGTCTCCCCTGGTTAGGGTAAACTGTCGCTGGGGGGGAAGGATGACACCTTCTGCCCCCTGTGGTTTCACACTGCCGCTGGGGGGGAAGGACGACACCTTTGGCCCCCTGGGGTACCCACTGCCGCTGTGGAGGAAGGTCGACACCTTCTGCTCCCTGGGGTTACACACTGCCGCTGTGGAGGAAGGTCGACACCTTCTGCTCCCTGGGGTACACACTGCCGCTGGGGGGGAAGGACGACACCCTTCTGACCCCCTGGGGTTCACACTGCCGCTGGGGGGAAAGGACGACACCTTCTGCCCCCTGGGGTTCACACTGCCGCTGGGGGGAAAGGACGACACCTTCTGCCCCCTGGGTTCACACTGCCGCTGAGGGGGAAGGACGACACCTTCCTGCCCCCCTGGGGTTCACACTGCCGCTGGGGGGAAAGGACGACACCTTCTGCCCCCTGGGTTCACACTGCCGCTGGGGGGGAAGGACGACACCTTCTGCCCCCTGGGGTTCACACTGCCGCTGGGGGGAAAGGACGACACCTTCTGCCCCCTGGGGTTCACACTGCCGCTGAGGGGGGAAGGACGACACCTTCTGCCCCCCTGGGGTTCACACTGCCGACTGGGGGGAAAGGACGACACCTTCTGCCCCCTGGGGTTCACACTGCCGCTGAGGGGGAAGGACGACACCTTCTGCCCCCTGGGGTTCCCACTGCCGCTGGGGGGAAAGGACGACACCTTCTGCCCCCTGGGGTTCACACTGCCGCTGGGGGGGAAGGACGACACCTTCTGCCCCCTGGGGTTCACAACTGCCGCTGGGGGGGAAAGGACGACACCTTCTGCCCCCTGGGGTTCACACTGCCGCTGAGGGGGAAGGACGACACCTTCTGCCCCCTGGGGTTCACACCTGCCGCTGGGGGGAAAGGACGACACCTTCTGCCCCCTGGGGTTCACACTGCCGCTGAGGGGGAAGGACGACACCTTCTGCCCCCTGGGGTTCACACTGCCGCTTGGGGGAAAGGACGACACCTTCTGCCCCCTGGGGTTCACACTGCCGCTGGGGGGGAAGGACGACACCTTCTGCCCCCTGTAGGGCCGGTAGAGAGACCTCGGTCCCATCTCTACCTGCCATCTGGAGGTCATCCCAGGACCAGTCAATGAAGTCTGGTTCTGCTTGTCGAGTAGGTTGGGGCTGCACAAGGCTGAGCAGGTGTTGGTAGTCCTGCTCCAGCTCCCACATCTCTCGTTACCAGGTGGGTCATGTCTTTGCTCACCTCGCCTTCGTCATCCCAGACATACATGCCCATCCGGTAGTCGTAGATGACCCCAAAACCTAGACCCCTCCGTGCTGCCAAGATCAATATCGTCCTCCAAGGCATCCCATAATAAACCCGGGCCATCATAATCATCCCCCTCCGGTAAGTCGTGTTCAGCCGTCCAGGGGGTAAGTCGAACGGTATACCACCAGAGGGCCTGGTATGCGTTGTCTAGCCAGATCTCTCGCCATACCAGGGACTCTAGTCTTGTCACCCACTCATCCAGGGGCTGCTCTCCCAATAGATACATCCGCATCGCCACACGCTTCTGTAGCCGCTGCTCATCACTGGGGAGACTCTCACCTCGCCGCCATTGGGCATCTTGCAGGGCATCATACCAGAGTTCCTTTCTGTCTGTTTCCCTGTAGTCTGCGGCCTCCTGCTCATCCTCATCATGGAACGCTGTCCGAAAACTAGCCGGTTCCATCCTGCTGTAGCCAGGGGCGCTGTACGGATACTAGCGTTGCCCTCAATTTGTACTTCACGGAATGGTGTCTCCTGTAGCTGTCCTTCTGACCGTGGGAACAATTCCACCACTTGCCAACAAATGTAACGGAGCTGGGACACGCAGTCCAAAATCTCCGCTGGTATACGATAAAATACCCAAGAGGCACTACAGTTTCACCATTCCCGACCTCCCATATTGGACGACACACAATTTGGGAGTCAAATGAATACTGACTTTATTTTGTTATTGCAGAACTATATATACATCTCTTTGGCCACAGGCAATACACATGCCCATATTTGGCTACACACAATACACACAAAGAGAACAATAGAGGGGTCACACCTCCCTGGCAACTTTGATACAATCAGACACTGATTCAATTACACCTCTTTGTTCTTATCAGAGAATTAAAACACTTTGGAAAATGCAAGGATCCTTTACAACTTTCTTATCTCTTGAATCTCTGTAATAGGATTATCTATTAGCCTAGGTCTGCAAAAGTCTGGCTAATATTCTGCAGAGCATCAACCAGCATACATATTGTAGGATCATATTTTAACCAAGAATAATCATAAAACAGGGTAAAACAGTGATGGGTTCCGCTACAAAGGGCAAGCTTCCACATTTATGTGTGCATTGTACTTCATCTGCAAATGTGGATTGTATCTAACGACATATCTATTATCAACCTTTTGTCCATGGATAATAGCTGTTTGTCCTTCTCTTCTTTTATACAAAGAATATCCATCACAATTAGCATAAGTTTGCATTTAAAATAGTTTTGGAAATTGTTTTGTACATTTTAAATTTTCCATACATGGTGAATTTGGATTGATATCTCCACATTGCCCATGAATCATTCTGTGTATTAGAATATCATAAAGTTTGGAATATTTTTCTGGATCTGGCAATTCAGCTGAATCCACTCTCTCTGCAGTATTCAATTCATCTTTTTCCTGCAGCATTAAAAGTATGTGTGCATGTGGCAGGCCTCTTTTTTTAAATGCAATGGTATAAACAAAAGCCACACATTTTCCAAATAACTGTGTTTTAGTTATATCATGTGTAATGAATTGAGTTTTATTTTGAATACTCTTGTCACTAAATCTGGTTGGTCAGAAGTATTTTGTCCAAGATTCAAATTTTCCTTGATCTTTGGCCATTGTGGATTAACATGTGAATGTAAATGAATAATCTGTTTTTCCAAATTTTGTGAAAATGTCATGGCATCATTATATCTTTCTCGCATATTGATGCATTTGATCATGTTTCTGTTGTTCTTTTTCAACCTGTGCTAATTGTTTGTATGCTTGACTGTATGGGTTGTTCGCCATAATTGTATTCAGCTGTTCAGAGACTATGCGCAAACACTGTTTATTTTCTGGAAGCGTCATTGATCTAAAGACATATAACTGTGCAAATTTCCTTTGCTCTCTTTCTTGTGGGTGTAAATGTGAAGTGCAGTGGTAAATTTGTCCTTGAACTCTAAAACAGTAAGAACCATGTCCAGTGACATTTTCTGCTAATGTAGCACCCATTGAAGCAAATGAAATTGCACTGTTATAAGACCTGATGTTTTTTTTTTTACTTGGTATTATTTGGAAATGTTCGATCGCTCATGATACTTTGTAAGTAATCTGGAAATGTGTGTCTTTGTGGAAGTCTTACCTTTCGTTTCTGACAGCAACTGATGAAGTCTCCATCAGTTGGTCTTTCCTTGAGAAAATGATAGGTCCACAAAACTGACAAACAACATTGAGTAATCCACAATAATGAGTGTCTACTGTTAGTGCTGTAATGAAAGCAGTATCCTGAGCTTCCTCGACATAGATATCACTACAACTTTCTATATCTACATTGGTGTCATGTGTATGAACATTGGTGTCAAATGGCAATTTTGGTGTCAAGAGGCAATATTGGATCATTAGGCAATGTTTCACAGACATGTTTTTGTTTAGTTTTTTTTTTTTTCTTTGAAGCTCCAGGACACTCACTTTGTGCTTTCTTACTCATTTTTCTTTTATTTAAAAGTCTCTGTCGTTCTTCTTCTCTTAAGCGTTGGGAACTCTCGGGGGACTGTGCATCTCTCCATCTTTGCTTCCTTTCCCTTGTTGCTCTTTTTTTTGCGTTCAATCCTGTCTTCTTCGTTGTCCGCCATTGTAATCTGTAATTGTAAATACAGGTGTAAGATGTTTTTTTTTTGTATTGTACATATTGTTTGTAGTTGCTCTCAATGCAAAATCTAAATAGCATTAATGAAAGAATGCAATGATATGAAAAGCATTTTGAATTTTTCCATTAAATAAATAAATCATTTTTTTTTATTGGCATACATTAAAAAGAGAAGCGCTGAACGTCCAAGGCAGCAGGACGTGCTGTGAGTGAGCTCCGTGATCTTGGCCGGGGTTTAGGGGTTAAATATTCCCAAAAGGGTCTGAGGACTCCCCAGCAACATCGGGGAGCATCAGGAGCAGCTGACCCGACCCTCCCAGGACGCCCCAACCTGTGGAGGAGAGACGCAGACAGAGTTACCGTCACCCTAGGCCAGGAGGCTCCGGAGCAGTGAGAAGCTGCCCAGCCTGGGGCTGCGCCGGCCTGGACAGGTCACCGGACGAGCTGGAGGAGGGGGAGCAAGGAGCCCGGAGTCCCCAGATGCCTAGAGCCTCAGAAGCAACGGAGGTGAGAGGAGAGGGCACTGAGAGGAGGCACAGAGGAGGCCGCCATCTTGTGAGGCTGGCGGGGAGGCACACAGAGCTGTGTACGTGGAGCACACGGAGCAGCAGGTCAGCTGCAGGGGGGAGCCAGGAGGGCACTGGAGAGCCCTGTAGGGCCGGTGGCAGAGTCCCAAGGGGTCAGTGAAGGAGAGTCTGGGTGGCAGAAGAAAGCCCACGAAGAGGCGGCGGCCATCTTGTGAAGCCACGAGGCGTCCTGAGCCTGGTAAGGCCTCTACATTCCCATTCCCTGCCTAGAAAGCCTAAGACAGGTTAATTGCTCTAGACACCCTGTGCTGGGGGGAGAACACGAGCATACTTGCACTAAAACTCTACTCAGCTCCCCTTTAGCAGAGAAGGCAGACACAGAGACTCTAGCAACTAATAGAAGGGACTGCTTTTATCTGAATCACACAGCAATAAGTGCCCACATCTGCACTCTGACTCTGACCAAGCCCAGAGGTTATGTGCTTAATTGTGCCTGAAGATATTGCAACTTTACTGGCACTGAAAGCGACACTAAGAGGTGACCTCACTGCTCCCTGACTCAAGTAATATAAGGGCTTGCTCAGGACTTTAAGATTCTAAGGCCTTGATACTGACCCTAAGGGGACAAAGACTTTGCACTGCTTATAAGACTGCCGAAGGGGCCATACAACCTCTTTATCTTCATCTACATTACTACTGCCTCATTACTAATGGTAACAAGATTTACCTTTCCTTATATAACTGCTGCAGCCGTGGCCTGTGCTCAGTATTGGTACAACAACAAACCAAACATTCTATCATCATTGGAGGGAGCAGCACTGTCACCTACTGGTGCTCAGAAAAATAGTGCAGCCCAGCACTCAACAAGATACACCACCCGCACCAGACAGAGCATTGACGCCATCTAGTGGGACATTGATGAAAGCAGCTTGGGCCTACTGAGAGCACTTGATCGACAGAGCTCAACAATACACTGAGATGTAACTACAGCGGCCCTACATGGTTCTAGCCGGCAAGGACCAAAAAACACCAAGACAACATTACAGGAACTGGGTGTATCCCGACAGCTCCGAGCACAGCAGATCTACTTACCTGAGAGGATATAGCGGAGCGGAGGGTTCTCATCAGATCAGCTGGCTAAATGCCTAGGCATCCAACAGCCAACCCGGAGACAATCAGCGGCGCAGAAATGGGGAAAAATAAAAAATCCTTACCATCAAAGAAAATTGACGAGCATTTTAAAACCCTGGAAGCATTAAACACACCGGCACAAGACCTCGCCTCAGAGCAATCGGACATCTCAGATTTAGACTCTCAGGAGGTAACCTTACAGCCGGAGGTATCCATCAATAGTGCCTCAATGGCAAGAATTGAAGCGCTCCTGGCCTCCCATATCAACGGAGCAGTCATGGCATTGCAAAAAGACATACAGGAGATCGGACAGAGGACCCATCAACTTGAAGAAACCATGGACCAAGTGGTAGAGGCGCAGGAGAAGGACAGGGCCAACATTGCTGGCAATTCCTCCCGTATCTCGGATATAGAAGATAAGTTGGAGGACTTGGAGAATAGATCCAGAAGATTTAATTTGAGGATTAGAGGCGTCCCACGGCTATAGTCGATCTACCACGCTACCTTAAAGGCACGATAGATGAGATCCTTTCAGGATACCCGGACCACGAGTGGGAGGTAGAGCGAGCGCACAGAGCCCTTGGGGGGAGCCGCAATCAAGACCTCCCTAAAGACATCATTGTCCGGCTTTTGCGCCAACAATCCAGAGACCTGATCCTCGCAGCTACCCGCAACAAGACCTCGACCACTGGTCCTGACGGGGCTAAGCTCCAGTTTTTTGCAGATCTTTCTACAACTACGCTACAAAGACGGATGCTGATGAAGCCGGCCCTGGAAGTGCTGCTACGCCATGGCATCAGATATCGCTGGGGATTCCCCTTTGCCCTGATCTTCTCTGTGGGAGGTATCCAATATACAACACGCTCCCTAGATGACTGCCAAGAGCTTCTCAAGCGCCTAGAACTGATTGGGGGGGACACAGCTCCTATGGCATCTGCTTCAGCAACTTTGCCTCTTCCGCAGAGACAGTGGTCTGAAGTGACCAGACAAAAGAGGCCTGCTGATCACGTCTCAAAAACTGCCAACAGACGCCCCAGCCAAAACATGGACACTCTGACACACTAGCACAATTGTCTTTATCCTCAGGACTGTTCAAAACGAGGGTTCGACTAAAGAGGCACCATGCTATCAGAAAGTCCTGCTCCCTTTTTGCTTTTTTTTTGGTTTGCTTTTTTGCTGCTACCTAGGGGAGACTCTCAGGAGGGTTGCTCAGAACTGAGCTAGCTGTTCTGTACTACCTTCCCCCCCTACTTTTTGCCTTTTGGACTGGCTCCCGGAGGAACTCAGGACTTTTTGCTACGAGTTGTACCCAGCTGACAAAAGACTTTTGAACTGTTATTAACCCATGTTTTGCTTTTCCTTCCTACCTAGCAGGTTGTAGTAGATTGTTAAAGAAACACCTACTGTTGCTACTTGAGGGAATGATACTTAGCCTGGCGAGACCCCTTTGGCTGGTCTAGGTTTAGCTGTTTCTACTGTTTACAATTTATGTCAAGAGTTTTGTTATTAATATTTGCACAAATTATTTATAGATCAGGTTACTCTATTACGGTAACACTCCTTTTATCTTATTTATGATAGTCCTTGCCGGCAGGAGCTGAAGTAGAACCTGCTAGTACTTTAACGGATAGACAGGAATAGGTTAGGGCTAGAGGTCCTAAGAATGCTTGATTTTTCAATAACCACTATATTTGTTCTTCTCACAACTTTCTGTATTTGTGCTCACCTACCATTCACTTGCCAACCTTTGCTCACCCACCCTATACTGGGTTCGGAACGAAGCAATTCATTCTTTGATTATTGTGTCCCGGCCACAGCATCCATTTTTAGAGTATATCTAAGCCGGGATCAGCTACTAACGCTGTTTACCCGTCCTCCTAATGCCAATCACCATCCACATAATTTAAATTACCCACATCCTTTGCCTACTTGCCTCCTGTGCCCCTTTAGCATTCCCGGGGTCTCAGGGCATAAGCGTAATGATCCTTATTTGGTGGAGGCTTTAGTGGTTTCCTGTTTGCAGGTCAACAGGCACAATCTAATTCCATTTACAATTACATTATCCAAACCAAAATTAAGCCAACTGTTTTTTATGATAGGGCACCAGGGGGTGGCATCAAAACTCACGCACTCTTGCTTGTATATTCTAACTAGAATCAAGCCTGCTAGAACTCGCTCACCCAGGGCTCAGCCTCTTCCACACCTCCAGAAGGAGAAGACGATCCTCACTCCCTCCTCGACAGCTCGCCGGAAAGGTAAGGCTAATTCAGCATATATGACAGACACCTTATTAATTTACCCATGCCCATAACAGTACTCACTCATAACGTGAAAGGCTTTAACTCTCCTTTCAAACGGAGGAAGGCCTTTTTATACTATAAGACTTACAAACCATGTGTAATATTCCTACAGGAGACCCACTTCGCTAGGCATAAGACCCCTACATATCTAAATAAAGATTACCCTCAATTCTTCCATGCCACCCACACTTCAAAAAAAGAGGGGGTAGCAATATTGCTACATAGGAACCTCCAATTCCAGTTAACATCCAAACTGATAGACAGGGAAGGGTACTTTATTATTATAAAGGGTACGATCCTGGGAAACACGATTTCTCTGGCTTCCTTCTATGCCCCCACAACGGCACCACATAAGGCCCTAATAAGATTTTTAAGGGCGCTGGAAGGGGGGGACTGGGGGAACTTAGTGGTAGGAGGGGATTTCAATTTAGTCTTAGACCCAAAGGCGGACAAATCTAGGGCTCCAGTGAGTGACCGATTTCTCCAACAAAATTAGACAAATTAAGAAACTCCTGCACTTGGTTAGCCTGGTAGATGCCTGGAGGGGACTTCACCCGAGAGGGAAAGAATTTACTTTTTACTCACCCACACATGGCTCCTACTCGCGCATTGACACTATTTACATTAGCAGCTCACTTCTTGACAGCTCACATAGAGCGACCATAGTGCCTTGCACTTGGTCCGACCATTCAGCAGTTTTATTGGAAGTGGACCTGGGAAGTCAATTCAGCATACCTTACACCTGGAGGCTGAATGAATACCAAATCTCACTGCCTTCAACTCAGGAGCAGATAGAGATAGAGTTGCTGGACTTCTTTGGGTCCAATGCGGGCAGGGAGACGGGAGCGGGATGGGTTTGGATGGCTCATAAAGCCTTTATAAGAGGAGTGTGCATCAAATTAGCTGCTCAGTGCAAAAAACAGAATCTACAAAGGGAGAGAGATCTGGCGAGCAAATTGGCACGACTAGAGCTACAAAATCAGCTCTCCCCTTCCTCCACCCTGAGAACACAGAATGACAAGACGAGGCTGGAGCTAGATAGCGTATTGTCCATAAAAACGGACAAGGCACTAAGACGGACGCAGCATTTGTTTTACAATAAAGCGAACAAACCGGATAAATTGTTAGCCAGAAGCCTGAGAGCAAAGTACGCCCGATCCAGGATTTCCCAAATCAGGAATAAAGAGGGCGACCTCATATATAGCCAAAATGAAATACAAAAAGTTTTTAGGGAATATTACCAAAATATATACTCTACTAAACAGGTGGCCATGGAAAATAACATTGCTTCTTACTTAAACTCACTAGACCTTCCTCAAATCTCGCCCGATGATTTACATTCTTTAAATAAGGAAGTTACTGTTAAGGAAGTCCTAGAAGCGATTAAGGAACTAAAACTAGGAAAATCCCCGGGCCCGGATGGGTTCACCAATATCTACTATAAGAAATTCTCAACACTTCTGGCTCCTCATCTATGTAATCTCTTTAACTCGATACTGAGAGGGGAGATTGCCCCCCCCAGAACTAAACCATGCTGACTTAACAATATTCCCTAAAGAGGGTAGGGATCAGAGAGATGCCAAAAATTATAGACCTATCTCACTGCTTAATGGGGATGTCAAGTTGCTTGCCAAGATCTTCTCTCAAAGGGTCTCAATATTCCTTCCCTCCTTGATTCACAAAGACCAGGCAGGGTTCATCCCGCATAGGCAAACTGGCGACAACATCAGGAGAACTCTAAATGTCAATCCATTTGGCTAGGTCTAGGGGGACCCCGGTCTGCCTGCTCGCATTGGACATAGAGAAAGCGTTTGACACCTTAGAGTGGCCCTTTCTATTTGCCACGTTAGCAAAGTTTGGGTTTGAAGGCAACTTCTTAAACTTATTACACACTTACTACACGCTACCCAAGGCCACTTTGAGACTACCAGGTTCCCAGACGGCTAGTATTAATATAGAGAGGGGCACGAGACAGGGGTGTCCCCTGTCCCCGCTGCTCTTTGCTTTGGCCATAGAGCCCTTGGCCCAGGCGATAAGAGCAAACTCCTCTATAGAGGGGGTGCGGGTGGGGCATCAGCATCTAAAATGTTCTTTGTTTGCTGATGATCTACTGTGCACTCTCTCGAATCCTAGCTCCTCCATAGACGCCCTACTGGGCACAATCAATGAATATAGCACTCTATCTGGACTGAGATCGAACCATAGCAAGACAGAAGCCTTAAGTGTGGGCATTCCTGGGGACATCTTGGACCATCTACAAAAGGTACACAACTTTCTATGGCCTACCTCTTACATTAACTATCTGGGGATAAAGTTGACTAACTCACTAGCAGATATTTATAAAACCAACTACCCACCCCTATTTAGGATCCTTCGAAGGGACTTAGACAGCTGGACAAAAAGGCGGATTTCGTGGACAGGCCGAATAGCCACGGTCAAGATGAACATCTTGCCGAGGCTGCTTTATCTGGCCAGGACTCTGCCGATCCAAATTAATAACAGGGAATTGGCACAGTTTCAAGCCCAGGTCTTTAGATTTGTTTGGAGGAATAGACCCCCTAGGATCGCCAGACATACTATGTATAAACATAAGTCTAGGGGAGGACTATCCTGCCCTAATTTCAATACCTACTTTAGGGCAGCTCAAATTGCCTCTATACCGTTGATACATTCTACCACCCTACAGCCCAGCTGGGTTTTTATTGAAGAGCTACAAATGGCCCCATTAAAATGGAAAATCATTTTATGGGCTCCGAGTTCGCACACGTTTGACTCCCAAATCCATAACCCTATAACTAAATTTACACTGAAAATATGGAAATGGGCTAGGAAAGAACATAAGCTGATTCACCCCGTATCACCTCTTACTTCAATATTTACATCAACCTCTCTAGCGACCACCCTCACAGCTGCTTCCAAAGCATTCTGGACTATACACAATTTAGACAAACTTGAGGCATGGTTTGAGGGTGACAGAATTATTTCTTGGGCAGAAATGAACAGGAAAATAGGGATACCACACCGAGAAATGTTTAACTACATCAAAATTAGACATTGGGTTGAGGAGATGTCTATGCGTTCCAGACTTCAGGCTGTAATTGACTGCACAGGATTTGCAACCAAGTATTAAAAAGGGAAAGTTTGATTTATGACTGTTAATCTGTCCCATTACTTTTGGTCCCTTAAAAAGTGGGAGGCACATATACAAACTGTTGTAATTCCAACACCGTTCCCTTGATATGGATGTAAATACCCTCAAATTAAAGCTGAAAGTCTGCAGTTACAGCACATCTTGTTCGTTTCATTTCAAATCCATTGTGGTGGTGTATAGAGCCAAAAAGATTAGAATTGTGTCAATGTCCCAATATTTATGGACCTGACTGTATAAGTACTCCAGATATGTAAGTGCTTTGTAAAATGTACATATTTGTTGATCTATTAAAAAAGTTTTTTTTTCTTAATTATTATTAATTAATTGTTCCAAAAGCAATGTACATGAATGAGCAGTAAGGCAGATATATAAGTGCAGTTAAAAAAAATGTTATTTATTATTTTTATTGCTGCATGCTTTATGTGGTAGTTGTGGGTCTTATAATTTCCTGAAGCTATAGAGAGATCCCGGTTTATCGCACATCTTCCATTTCATGAATGAATATCATATCCCATTTTATGTTTCACTAAACTACCTAATAAGGTGCTCCAATCACCTACACACGTTTTCTTTACACACGTGTTAACAATAAAGTGTCCTTTGATGAGTGGTTTCTTCAATAAAAACACTACTACAGACAACATAAGTATCTATCAGGCAAGTATGCCAAGTGTGATAAACTTCTCAATAAGATCCAATATGGGTTAGAGGATGGGACATAGGTGGAAATGGTGACACATGGATGCTGGCCAAAATGGTGGAAAGTGGCCGAAGGTGCTCATTGCCGGAGAGCCTCGCATATCGAGGCAACCCGTTAAACATGGAGCACTTAGCGAAACTTAGAAAAAATAAATACGAAACGTGGGACTTAGAAAAAAAAAGATACGAGACGCAAAAAAGTACGAGATTAGCAGCCGAACCAAAAACCTGAAAAACACGCTAACTGCACCTAAAAAAATTACAAAAACATCACAGACAGCATGGGGCAACAGCCAGGACATCTGTGAGTGAGGTGGAACGCCAATTAAACTCGATTTAGAAGATTTCGCCACTCGAAAATCGCCTAAGCAAGGAAAAAAATGGCAGGCGAAATAAATGGAAACGAGGCTACACGACCCCGAACCGCGTAAAACAGAGCCAGCCATGTACGTGGTAGAATAATACTAATAGGAAAAACAGAAAATAACCGCGGAACGCGTAAAATCTAGACTAACGGCGCCATTTTACAACACTAACTTACACACTTACACATTAACATTGTGAAATTGCGGATTTCCCACCTAAAACAACGGTTTTGTCTCGCGCACGCAGCCTTTATATAGGGCACACTTAACACAGAACTGACACTGTCTCCTCAGGTGATAACAGTCTTACTGGACATTTTCTGCTGCCGGAAAATCAAAAGAGATTGTTAGTTCTTCAGGATACTGATTGATGAATATTAAATTCAAAAAGGTACAGTATATTAATAATCATTAATAAATAATTAATTAATTAATTATGAATTTTTTTTTTTTTTTTAATTGAGGAGTCAAGAATTGACGCTTGATTTAGTTTAGCAATACTTTCAAGCTTACCTGTTTGTAAGATATGAATTAATTGAATAATTAATTAATAATGTACTTTAATTAATTAATTATTAATTAGTACTCATTAAGAAAAAAATGTTAACGTTTATTAATACATAATTAATGCAAAAAAATTGCAAATACATTTACACATTGATTCATTAATTATTAATGTACATTATTTAATTAATCAATTATTAGTAATCATTATAAATAAAAAAAATGTACAATGCCTTTAGTTTAGGAATATATTAATGCTTACATCTTTAGAATACATTTAGTAAGCAATTAATTGATTATTAATGTACATTCATTTATTAATTTGTAATTAGTAAGATTAAAAAAGGGGGAAAAAAAGGACCAAAAACAAAATGTATATTTTAAGATGTACTGGCACATCTTTGATGATGCGGATTGCCTAATAGGGATTAATTCAAATATTACAAATGCTTTAAAAAAAAATGTTTACAGTTTCAGTGACGCTGCAGCTGAATCAACACAGAGTGTGACGTTTGCAGCTTTTCATCACCATAAACAGCACCTTTACAGGTATATCATTAAATTCTGTTCTTGGCCAAAAAAAAAGGCTTTAAGTCTTCTTAGTTGGAATTAATCACAGTTATTGATTAATTAACGTATATTAATATATTAATTAATTAACAATTAGTAATCAGGACCATGAAAATGTTTTTGTTTAACAATACATTGATAAGTATTGCTTTTATGTTTTCCATCTATGCTAATATATCTGTGTTGTTGCTGATTGACTGATAGGGATGAAGCAACATATTACAATTTTTTAAAATCATATTTGACTGTTTCAGTGTACCTGCAGCTGACTGAACACAGAGAGTGACGTTTGCAGGCATTCAACAGCATAAGGATAATCTTTACAGGTATATAATTGAATTATGTTCTTAGAGCAAAAAAAAACATTAAACTTTTTTTATTTGGGATTGATAACACTTATTGATTAATTAACGTATATTAATATAATAATTAATTAATAATTAGTAATCATTACAATAAAAGGTTTAACAATATATTGAGGAATATGCTTTTATATTTTGCATCTATGCCAATATATCTGTGTTGCTGGTGATTGACTGATAGGGATGAAGCAAAATATTACAAATGCTTTCAACCTTATTTCAGTTTCATCAGATCTGCAGCTGACTCAACACGGAGAGTGACGTTTGCAGCCTTAAGAACACCATAAAGATCACCCTGACATGTATATCATTTAATTATGGAGTTAGGGAACAAAAAAGGCTACATTAAATGTTGCTAAAATGGATAACAGTTATTGATTAATTAACCTATAATAATATTTTAATTAATTAATAATTAGTCATCATTTAAAAAAAAATTAGAATGCAATAAAAGTATGAACAATTTTTAACCTTCACTTATATATCTATCATACAGCTCATTTATGTACATTGTCTTTGGAAATATTAATTAATAATAAGATAAAAAACAAGATGAGGTTAGAAGACTTGAGAAAAAATGTACATTTTACTAAGCACTTAAATATATGGAGTTCATTCAATCAAGAAGATATGGAATTCAATGATTAAAACTTATTTTCATGTAATTTCACAGACTACACATCTCTGTACCTGACTGAAGACAGAGAGTGAATTTGCAAGGAGTTGGACACAAAGAACAGCAAGTTCACAGATATATGATTTTAGCATGCCCTTATGGTTTGGGATTGATGACACTTAATGATTAATTCCGGAAAGCATATTTATATAATATATTGATTTTGAGACTCATAGGGAGCGATATAACCACATAGCATATTATTTAAAGTGAATATTTTAGGGAATGAACATCTATCCAAAAATAACGTTTTATTAAAAAATAAAAAGAAAGATGCTTATATAGTGCCAGATTGCTTGGAACAACTTGCAAATTAATGAGGTTTTTAGAATGTCATTTTGCAACAACAAAAAAATGAAGATGAATGAGGTTTGGAGATTTTAATTGGTCATTACAAGAAAAACAATAATAATAATTCAGTAGTCCTAAAATAAAGGAAAGACCAATTGATGGAGATTTCATTAGTTGCTGTCAGAAAGGAAAGGTAAGACTTCCACAAAGACACCCATTTCCACATTACTTACAAAGTATCATGAGTGATCCAAAATTTCCAAATTATACCAATTTAAAAAAAAACATCAGTGCAATTTAATTTGCTTTAATGGGTGCCACATTAACAGAAAATGTCCCAGGACATGGTCCTTACTTTTTTAGAGTTCAAGGACAAAATTACCACCGAACTTCACATTTACACCCACAAGAAGGAGAGCAAAGGACATTTGCACAGTTATATGTCTTAGATACAATGGAAGCTGTTGAACAAAGAATGACGCTTCCAGAAAATAAACAGTGGCCAACAACCCATTCACTTAAGCATACAAACAATTAGCACAGCTTGAAAAAGAACAACAGGAACATGCTCAAAGACATCAATTGGCAATGCCAAGAGTAAATATGGTGTTAAAAAGAGATTGCAACACTGATCGAAGACGGTATAATTTACCAACAGTCAATGAGGTTGCCATGGTTTTTAAAAATGAAAATGGTGAACCACCTTTTCAGCGGGATATTAGAATATATGCACGCAATGAAGAACAACCTTTTATAAACATAAATATATTAAGTTGTAATTTAGATCCAATGACATATCCAAATGGTGAACCTGGATGGGAAACAAAATTACAATTGCAAAGTTATTGATATTGGTATCGATAGATTCTTAAAAGAAGTGATGGATAATAATTTGCCATTTGGTGGAAAGGCGGAGATTTTAGGCAAACATTACCTGTTGTGCTACATGGAAATAGAACTGATATCATTGAAACATGTATCAAGACAAGTAAACTGTGGAAAATATTTACACATCTCAAATTAGAATTAAATATGAGATGTGAAGGCCAAAATTAATTCAATGATTGGCTCATTCAAATTGGAGAAGGAAAACTTCCACAAATACATGATTTACCCAATGATACCATTGAAATTCCATCAACAATGGTTTGCAAGGAATCACTCATATCAGCAACCTTTTTAAACACTCTGAATAACGATGATTACTCAGACATTGCAAACAAAGTGATATTAACATCAAAAAATATAGATGCCTTGAATCTAAATAACAAAATTTTAAAATTTATCAACGCACCACAAAAGAATTATTACAATGCATATTCAGTTCTGGCTGATGATAAAGACAGTGAATCGACTTTTAGTATGGAATTTATTCATTCTTTAATCCCATCTGGAATGCCACCACATGTTTTGCAATTGAAAAAGGGGGCAAATGTCATGCTATTGAGTAATATGAATCCAAAAAAAGGTCTTTGTAATGGGACCAGATTAATTGTGCATGAGTTAAAAGATTATTTTATACATGCAGAAATTATGACTGGGACCCAGGTGAGCGAGTTTTTATACCAAGAATTGATTTAGCTACAAGTGAGAGTGGTTTGCCTTTTGTCCTTCAAAGGAGACAATTTCCAGTTATTATGGCATTTGCCATGACCATCAATAAATCCCAAGGACAAACTTTTAAGTCTGTGGGTATTTTTTTACAAGAACCTGTTTTTGCACATGGAGAACTCTATGTTGCTTTTTCAAGGTGCACAAATCCTGATGAGATTAAAGTTTCAGTTGAAGACAACCCAAGTCAGGGTGATCTACTACACGATGGCCGTATTTTTACAAAAAATATTGTGTACTATGAGGTTTCGTAATCACAGATAATAGTGGTTTCATTTGAAGGAGGAAATTGAAGGTCAATTGGCCTCTTCTTAGTGGAACACTATTTCAATTACAAAAATATGTCAACAATATCAGAACAATACAGTAATAACCAACAAAAAAGGAAGAAAGGAAAAAAAAAGGACTTACATCACATATACAGAAATAAAAGGCTTCTGTGCTCTTTAAAAGGAAAACAGTTTCCATGAAAAATAAAAAAAAATGGAATGCCTTGGAAGTCAGTTTAGACATGATTGGCTCCACAAAACAGTTGTTTGCATTTTAGTAATTTTACTGTTTAAAATGGAATATGTTTCTTTCAGGTTTGTAAGCTTAAAAATATGTTTGAAAAGGACTGATAAGTTGATGCATTCTTTGTAATTAAGGTTTAATGTTAGAGCAGCATCATCATTTGTTGAAAAATTAAAATGGTGCATGAGATATAGATTATTGATCCAGAAACAAATCCTATTGCCAGTTAATGGAGTCAGGAAGGAATTATTTTTGCACAACACTTTCAACAAATTTACAAAGTTGAAATTACATTTATTGAAATTTGCCTTCCTCTGGATTCAATATTCAAGGTCAATATAGTTTAAAATAAATTAAGGTTAAATGTTATTATCTTATGTTAATGTTTGCATTGTTAGCATTATGTTAAAAAGTTAAAAACAAGAATTTATTGAATGTTACAAAAAGATTTATGTTATTTGCAGAAGAAACATTTGTTAACAGAATTCAATGTACAATTAAATAGAAAGTATCCATCCAGGGAGTAATCCGATCGTCATTTAATGGGGTCCGGAAGGAATTATTTTGTCCCCTTTTGAGACAATTGGTTGCAATGGAGTTTTTTATTGTTTGCCTTCCTCTGGATTCATTACCTATGTGCTTTACCAGGAGTTTAAATACAAGTTTGTATGTTAAAAAGCATTATGTCATGGTTGACGACACGCATTTACAAAAAGCGATTTCATGTTAATATTGTTAAAAGAAAAATGTTACCCATTGTTACGTAATACGTATTCTGAGAAATTTGATGGATTGTTATATTATTATTCCATACATGATAATTATAAAGTTTGATATGGTTTAACAGTACATTGTCAAAAATAAATAAAGAAAATAAAGAAACATTTTTGGACTTCTTTGTAGATAAGAAAAAGATTCAGAGTGTTACAGAATCACATTGTGTCACAAACAGAATTTCCAGCTTTAAAATTCTATTGACCGTCATTTTTTGATGGGCAAGTCGCTAGTATGATATAAAAAGCCAAGAATCTATGGAAGAGATGGCACAGGTTGAGAGGGTCTCCATGAAGAGATCAGAGGGAAGAGTGCTAGGGGAAGGCCAGATGAAGATGAGCTGAGCAGAGCAATCTTGACCAGAAAGAACCTGATGGAGGGTGAACTTCCAAAGCTGACGATAGGGGGTAGTATATTGGTAGTATATTGTATCTTTATATTACATAATGTAGAATTCATATAAGTATTATATTTGTATATTATTGTCTTAATACTTCTTGTCTGTTATCTGTTTTGTCTAAACCCATTGTGTAACCGTATCTTGATCTATGTAAAATATATCTTTTTAATTATATAGTAGTCTGAACTGACCAATGTACTCCCAATAAAGCTTTGATGCAAGAGTCATATCCTTTCTCTACTGGAGTTATGAGTCTGGAAAAATAGTCTACAGGCCTCCATTTTCCAGCCTTCTCCTGCAGTAGAACTGAAGAAAAAGTGACAGTAGTACATGTTTGTATGGAAAATGGAGCTTCAGTATCTACAGTGGCAAGAGCCTAATGAGTCATCATGCTTACTATCCCATGTAATCTATCTTGTCTCTTTTCTTATCAAGAGATCATAGTGAGGCTTTGCTTTTTCAGTAAAACTGTCAATAAAGTCTCTTGAAAAAATTTGCCAATCCCGAGATCTTGTTACAGGAGGGGTAAATGTGTTCATCATCCTAAAATCTGCAGATAATCTCCAGCTTCCATTACTTTTCTTCACTGACCATAAAGGTGAATTATTGGAACGAAGAACATTTCCTAATTGCACCCTACTGTTCAAGCTGATCAATAATTTCAGTGACTGGTTCTATAGACTCTGTTGTACTGGGGTCTCTAATCTAGCTGCTAGACCACCAGGGATCCATAATTATAACATAAAACGTGCCTCGCTCAGAGAAAGTATGTACTGTTTCACAGATGACTCAAAATTAGACCTATTGAACAAAACATCCAGCGATGCATTATATTGTGGAAATAGTTGTTTCAACTTTACCAACTGTTTCAGTATTTTATCTCTGTCCTGTTGTCTGATTATTGTAGATGCTTGTGATGTTGTTATAGAATTTCTACCGCTGCTTCTCCTACATGGTGCTGAGGATAGAGTATCTGTTATGTGTCCGAAACCTTGTATGTTCAGTTTTACTAAGTGAGCGGTTTATTCTGGTACATTCCTACTAATGTCAGAAATGCCCCTTACATAATTTCTCTCTGTCACCTGTTGCTCTTCATCTCCAAAATTGAATCTACCCTCTTCGTCAGATGTATAAGCAGCCTCATTGCTGTTATCTCTTGCTATTAATTGGGAAGATAACAATTCTCTCCTAGCCTCAAAATTATCTTCTGATGTATTTACATATTCTGCATTTTGTTTGATAATGTTTCCTGTAACTTATGTCACAGGAAAATTTTCCATTATAGCCCTATTATGCTCGTTCTTAAACGGTAGTAATATTTTCATACAATTCTGCAACTTATTTTGTTAAACATCACTTCTTCTTATCAGATTGCTTATTATCTTTCTCACACTGCAACCAAATATGATGTATTCTACCAATCATGCTATCATTTTCAACAATTACTGGTTCAAATTTGTTACATTCAGCATAGTTTGCCATATTTTGCCCTTATCACCATTACTTACACTTTGAAGTGTCTTCAGAATGGCCGCAAATCAATCAGTGTGCACCGCGATTTTGAATCCTCTGGATATCACAGGTCCCCCGAAATTAATTCCATCTTACTCAAATTGCGCCTCACTCTGGTTGCCTCTTGGATCACATGTCCTGGCCCAAGTATTGGAGAAAATGTTCAACAATCAAATAGGTTCACTCTTTTGTTTTTGTTAAATTAGGGTCTCTTTAATGTTACAAGTGAGATTAAATCCCCCCAAATGCAAGTGAATTTACACAGTAAGAAAGAAAGGGCAGACTCGCCAATTAATGTTACAAATATGTACTATGTTATTATTTATAATATTGATTACGATTATAATAATAATTATCCTATCTCACCCTCTGATATTCTAGGTGTAAAGATAAGATCCAGACTTCTGCTTTCCTATCATTTCCATTTTATTAAATTTGGCTACAATCACATTAATACATTATATAAATAAACATCATAATACTAGAAATAACATCTCTTAAATTACCATAAAGGCATTCTATAGTTACAAAGTCTAATGTGCTGTGGTTCTTTGTCTGTGTTTGTGTGTGGGTGTTAAGTTACCAATCCTTCAAATGTCCAGATCAATAGCCAAGAAAGAGAGTCTAGCAAGAGAGAGTTCCAAAGAGGATTGGGGGCTTCCAGTTCACTCTTTCAAATATGTAGTTTAACCCCAACCCCCTGATACTCAATCCTCTTTCACCTCACTGGTCTGTTAGGCCACATGTACTTAAACAAACAGATTTATCCACATGGCATTCTAGTTTAAAACAGATCTATAGCATAGGCTATCTTCCCTCTGCCCATGTGTAGAGAGTAACTTGATACTCCTGTGTGGCCTTAAGATCAGATCCATGAGGCCACATCAGAAACTTCAGCTTTATTAAAGCTTCAGCTTTATTAAAGCTTGGAATTCTGTTTATAATCGATAATTCTGGGGCCATACAGATATTTCATATGGTCACTGAGGATTGCCATTGAGAAGAGATTATTTAGTTCCCGTTTTGATTTTTTTATTATTAATGAAGGAACCTGTTTTGATTTTAGTTTATGTAAATTTCAACTACATTAACACATTTTGTTGATCTGCAAGCAGTGCTACCAAATAATGTAAGTAAATTATATAAATAGTAGCTTTCATATAGCTTTTTCATTAAGATGATGATATTTGTTTCCCATCTATAATCATAAGTATTTGTTTAGCTCTCATGATATCATAACAATCAGTTATCATCTGATAACACCTGATTTGAATAAAATGTGATATCAATGTGGCTAAACAGTATCGTATAGAGATGTTGCTAGTACTTTTGGCCCACTAAATGTGGTCACAGCTAAGGAGATCCCACATCATTGCTAAATATCTGCAATTGGTCATGGCAACTGATTTTTCATGAAAGATACAGCATGGTTTGCACTCTTTGTAGATGAACATGTAAGTTGGTTTATTGTTCCAGTAACAGTATAAAGCTCTGAACCATAATATGGATATTGCTAGATTTTTCGCCTCCTCTGTTTTTTAGAATATAACTAGGTACTGATATTTTTCCTAATTTTTTCTGATCACAATGTATTTGTATAATTTAATTAAACATAATACATGTGTAAATGCAACTGTTAAAGACACAATGTAAATGCTATGCACATTACCAGATACTTCAATTATATGAAGTCATGAATGATACGATTTATATTCATCTATTTATCATTACTGTGGTGTAATGACAACATGTGACTCTAGTAGATGGTATACATCATTATTATCATACAAGATTTCCTTTAACCCTTCAGATTTTTCCAATTTAACAAAAGGCCTCCTGTCCTCTTGGATATCGCTCACAATACACATATATTAATGCACAGTCAGCTATATTTGTAACTGTGCTCTGTGTATAAAATACATTTTTGTATTATACTGTAATTCATGTGTCCATGTGTTTCTAACAGTTACTGATTTGGGACATAAATATACATTCCATTTAGTTAGTGATCTGATTGTGTCTCCTGATCATCTTTCAGTAATCCCATCCTGTGTTAATGCATAGTGGATGTGTATATATGACCTTTTCAGAAATCATCTGCATAAAGAGATTATTAACATATTGATTACAGCATAATCTATTTATGTGTCAATAATGGTTAATGGTAATATATGTCTTGACACCTATTTATTCATGCACGGATTACTGTAATCGGACCTTTTGTTTTTTATGCTACCACATGTGCACGCGCCCCTAACCACCTTGCTGGCCCTAACTCTAACTCCCTACACCAGTTACCAGGCCTAATCATAAACCTAAAACTAAGTCCCTATGCCCCTAACCCCCTACACCCCTTGCTGACCCTAATTCTAACCCCCTACACCACTTCCCGGCCCTAACCCTAAACCTAACCCCCTAACTCTAAGCCCCTAGTCTTCTACACCCCTTGGCGGCCTTATCCCTAACCCTCTTACCCTAACCCCGTAAAACTAAGTCCCTAACCCTAACCCCCTACACCCCTTGCCGGCCCTAACCCCCTGCACCACTTCCCAGTCCTAACCCTAAACCTTGGGCCCTAATCCCATACACCACTTGGCGGCCCTAACCCTAACCTCCTAACCCTCTTAGCCTGAGCCTAACCCCCTAAAACTAAGTCCCTAACCCTAACCCCCTATTCCCCTTCCCGACCCTAACCCTGCAAACCGAACCCGAAAAACCCCTAACCACTTACCGGCCACAAGGAGACAGCTTCATCGGCGCAGGGCAATGCAGAATGCGTGAGTGCACATAACACATGCACGTGTGGTAGCATCATCTTATGTTCATTAGTAATTAATGTTTTTATGGCCAAGTGTTTACACTTTCCATGTTAAATCTGACATTAATATCATCATAATTTAACAATTCACATATTGGTTCAAACAACACCTATATTTTGCATTAGGTGTGACAACATATTTAGCCTTATTCAATATTTAGCCTTATTAACTAACAAAAACATTGTCATGTAACCAAAATAGCCCAATACAGCCCATTTCAGTGACATAGACATGGTTTCCCAGATGTCTCCTGAATAATATGGCCAAAGTGTGTTACAGCACAGTTTTACATGTTATTATTATATGTCTAAATAATGTGTGAAAAACAATAATACTGATTTTAGGGTGTTAATGCTATCAAATAATTATAATTATAACATTGTTCTCGAAAATCATTCCACTGAAGGGTTGTCAAACAAATCACATGTAATATTTATATTTAATAGTACAATAACACTAGCTATATTTTACATATTTATTATTGGTATACATCTTATCACATACACAACAGAAATGGCATGGGAATTATCAGGATAGTTTCCTGATGCAAGTAAGTCCATCTTCCTCTCCGCAGCCTCATTGTGCTGTTGCTGGCCTTCCTCAATAGCTAATGTATTACATTTGTGAAACATTGATACAATACCTCTTGTAATAATTTGTCCCTATATCTCAATGTCCCTGTGCCTATAACACCCTGTCCCTTACATGGTCCCTAAGACAATCCAGTGCATCGTATGTGCTATATAGTAACATACCTGTTGAATTTACCTTCAAAGTAGATTACAGACACACATTTAACCACAACCAGTCGCCAAGCACTCCTCTATTTAAAGCTTCAAGCTGCCCATGAGGACACTTGTCACTCCCTTATGTATAACACCTAACGTTATTGTGTAGACGACATAAATTCCCTTGGATGTGACATACATGATCACTATCATTACTGTGATGTGGTCAGGATCAATGCTGTTGATTACTATTTTTTGTGGTGTGACGAGCCCTTTTAATAGGCAATGCATTACAGCACCTGTTGTAGGCCATGTGGGTTTCACAATTTGTATTAACCTCTTGAGTACTGGGATCTATGTTACCAATGATGTTTATATATGTTATGTGGAGGTGTATTATTGCCAATAGTTGATGTTCCCAGATGTGTACTGAATCAAACATATTGATTAACATTTATATTTTTACATTTAACGTATGTGCATATGGGAATGTTAGGTGTTGATTTCTAATGCATTTATATGCTTTTTCATATTTTTTTTAATACTCTACTCTCTTTTGACAGGTATCAGCAAGGCTTTTAAAAGCATTTATATGTGCTATTCAGTGAATTCCATAATTTTCTTGAAAAATCAGCTTAATTTAGGATTTACTCAGTTCAGTAAATTGTGTAAGCACGGTGAAATGCAATATCGCTCACCTTTGTGAGAAAATGTATGGAAAAGCATACTGTAACTTAGTAGGACTGATTGTTCTAGAGTATGTTGTGGTGCTTTTGCACAGTCCTGTAAAAAGAGTGAAGATTGATTGGTATATTGGTTGCTTATACATGAACTGCAACTTAACAAAAAAAAGATTTAAATCAGGCACTTACTGAGGTGTTGTGCACTTTGTGGTATTTCCCACAAAATATCATAGAAAAAGGTTGAAGTCTTCTTTAAAGATGGCAAATAATGGAAGGGTGTGTTCTCTAGGCATTTTGAAAAATACAGCTTTTCTTGCATGGTCCAGTCAGCGCATTGCAGCTCGTGAAACACAAGTGGGGTTTAAGTTAATTTTCATGGCAGAATCTGCTGCCTGGAAATATTGCTGATTGCACACTCTGTACTTTTATCCATGATATCGCAGAAAGCATAATTATATTCCATTGGAATATCAACATATATGGAGATATGAGCTAATGGAACATCCTTTTTTGGAGGTATCATACATTTTCTGGTTGCACCCTCTTCCATTGCCAAAATAAACTGCACTTTACTTTTTTGTGTGTGGGATAATATAATTATTACCACTTTATAATTAAAAAAAATTCCATCTGCTCTCCCTCTGCTTCATCACATTTTTCAATGGCAATCTGACGTCTCCAATCATCATGTCTACATGGTCTTCATATAATGAGTTGTCTTTCATGGGTGCATATTTAGATAACTAAGCATCTTGATACCAATCCAGCTCCCCTTCCTCTGAGGATATAAAATGACGCTGTGTAGGTCAGGAAGTAGACAAGTCTTCAATTGGAGATGAAGGTGGGCAGGAATTGGGAAGTGGTATCATTTGCAAGCAAAGTCTGCAGCATAGACACAGATACCGAAAAATCTATGATGGCAGAATAGAGGGCAAACATTCAACCCACAATCCTATAACAAGACCTAAGAGAGAGGAGAATAGTGTGATGTATGTTTGTATCAAAAAAGGGGCTTGTCAACTATCACACCCTGTAGTGGCCCTGGAGGTTTATTTGTAGGGTCTTGTGCGACTGAACAGCCGAAGCTATGTATATAATAAAACATTGCTATATAATTATTATTACTTTTCATGTTGTTTGATTTGTCAGGGCTGGATACATCCATCACAAGCCAAAAAGGAGCTCAGTGGAAGAGAGTTTTGATAGAATTCTCACCACATTAGTACATGAGAGAACAACTATGGTCTTCTTAACCTAATTAGAAAATTACCAGACTGGGTTCCTAATCATAAGAAGGGGCTATTAATACAGGACTCACCATCATCATACACAATAATAAGGACATTATGTAAAAAGTATATTAAAATATATCTGTATTTTATAATTATATGTGCTACATTTATTCTTGCGGACAGAAAGAATGGCCAATTAAAGCGCAGTATAGTGCACAAAGAACATGTATTTCAAAGAAAAACAGAGGAATCTGCTGAGCTGCAACCACGCTGGGAGATCAGGCAACCAGCCAGAAGCCATTCAGGAGAAAATAAGCATTCAGCAGTTGCTAGGCATGTTCTAGGCATTTCTAAGGATAGAAGAGAGGAATATTTACAGCTTGGCAAATGATATCTGCAGTGAGCAACCGTGGTACACCAGTAAGGAGAGACATCAATGGAAGGAGGCTGAAGCCAGGATCTCAGGTACAGACCACCTATGTGGGGAAGCAACAGTGCCACAAGCACCACAATGCTTAACCTGCTTAGAAAGAGACCTGTGCTGAATTAAGATATAGAGGGAGGCCTTAAATAACATGGTTAAGAAAGGCTTGACAAATACAAGGTGCCAGGTCACCATGGAAACTAAACAAACTGGTCTGATACCTAGTTTGAAAGTGTTCATCTTTGATTGTGTGTTTCATTTTTCAGTCTCCTTCAGTAGTTTCAGTGCATGCTGTACAAACATATTACTTAAAAGGCATGGTATCATGTACTTGTCATTGTTTAATAAACGTGCATGTTCTGCGTCAGGTGGGAGACCCACATACTGTGAGATTGTCGCAGTCCAAACTTGGACATTCTCAGAAACTCTTTCTAAAGCGATTTCCCATATGTGTGGTTCAGGTACATTTGACAAAAAGGAGTTACTGGAAAGTCTTAAAGTGTAATAACTCACCTTCTCAAACTACAGACAGATTAGCAGTGTAAGACAGTCTAGCATTTCTCTAAAATGTTTTTATGTTCTTGTCTTGATCTATCTGCTCCAATTTACATGGCTCCAGATGGAATTCCCTTATACCTCACACAGCCCTACAAGAGCTTTTACAAGAAAGTTTAAGGAGCTATTACATAGCTCCTACAAAATAACTTCCATGAAATGTACTGACCCTTACCCAGAGGTATTGCCAGTGACGTTCTAGCTCTGTCTACTAGAAACCAGCCTTACAAATACTCGTAGGAGACTAAGTCTGAAACTCAGTAGTCTCTATAGCAAAGTTACCTACTACCTAACATGAAAATACAACATGTATGTATATAACCACCTTTCCATGGAAGATAAGGGGATAAAAACAAAAATTACGGTGGGTGGTGTATGACCCCTCCACCTGTGCCTCTTATGCTACCCATTATGAGCCCACATTTAACCTGGGGACCCACTCCATACTCGAGGACCATCAGCTGCCTTTCACCCCCCTTCTTTTGTCTTTGGTTGGGTGGCACATTAGCCCCATGTATGAAATACTGCATGGGGGTCCTTATGGACCCCTATGGGTTCTACAAATCTTCATGGTGAACCTAACATTAACCTCTTACCATGAGTATCCCTAGGGACCCATATGGTATCCTTACCTATAATCATGGGGTCCCTATAGACCTGCATGGCACCTAGCATTAACTCCTTTACCATGGGGTTATAATTGGGGGTTTGTATGCCCCCATCTCAAAACACAAGGGGTTCCATGTGAGATTGTCTACTTGCAAACTAACAAGTTTCAGTAGAGGCTTAGATGATGCTGCTGGAAGTTGAGTTTACACATAGAGCCACATTCAATTGAGAGATTTTGAGATCCGGTAGCCCGTAAGTGAGGTTGCAAGCTATTTTGCTATTCAATTGGCGATGGTTAAACTCGTAACTTACAGCCTCCAGAAGCCTTTGATCTGTCACTTTCGCAAGGCTAAAATTGCAAATCGCTTTTCAATTTCTCAATTTCCCCAAGCCCGCAAATGTATTCACACTCGTAAATGGCAAACGAAGGAGAAAATCCTACGAGTGCTAGAGAGGACCCGCAAAGGGGTTAAGCACCTATTTGTAGCACATTCGGAGAGGAACGAGAGCCCGCAACTCACTTGCAGACATTCCAAAAGCTGGCTCCCGCTCGTCTCCGATTACGATGCTATTCCCTTGCTCAAGCCTGCAAGTTGTGGGCCCCAAGCCAAAAACGTAAACCATGCACTGGTTCGGAGCAGTTCAGGGCGGGAACATGATTAAGCCTGTAACCTCCCATGGAGGTTACATGTCATGCAATTAGGTTCAGGGGTCCGATATGCGATCAGAATCAGAATCAAACCAGCAAAATAAAGAGTTATGAAAATGAATGCCAATACTGTTCTAGTCCATATGAGCGGCCTGAGATGTATTAACTCGTTGATACCCGAGATCAATTTAACCCCAAAATGAAACATAAAAAATAAATCTGATTTATTCCCGATTTGCGAGCTTGAGACTGTTGTGCAATTTATTTTTGCCGTTTACGGGTGGGAAATTGAGCAATTGAATAGCGATTTGAGATTTGAGCCTTGCGAAAGTGACAGATCAAAGGCTTCTGGAGGCTGTAAGTTACGAGTTTAACCATCTACATTTTTTCAAGCCCGTAACTCGGAAGTCTTTCCGAGACCGCAAATAGACGCCAATTGAATAGCAAAATAGATTGTGAGCTCACTTACAGGCTTCCGGATCTCAATTGAATGTGGCTCATAGTATTTAAGGCTTACCACAAGAGCCCTCAGGGTTTTGTCAGAACATGTAGGAATAGGCTAGATTTCTTACAGAAGCAATGTCATCTTTAAGTAACAATGCACAGGAAACAGAACAGGGAGTCTAGCACACGTTTTACATTTAGAGGTTCATTACGGACAGCATGTAATAGATACTTAGGGCTTATGTGAAATTTTCAACAACAAAGTTTCCTACAGGAGCCAAGTTGTTACTTCACAAGCATATACATTTTTTGCCAATTTACGTTGATCCGTTCATTTTGCATATCCCTATGTCTCTCTACAATTAAAGGAGCATTATGGTGTGTATTTGTGTTCTTCATACAAAAAGAAAATATTGTTTCATTTCAAAATAAATGTATTTACAATCCTATGATAATTTAACATGTAGAAATTATCAAGATATAAAATAATTGTCCATTTTATCCAGGTATAATGACATAGGCAAGAATGATGGAGAAGTTTATAAGCTCTGGTGCAACAAGGCTTGCAAATTATTTGTTTTCCTAATTCTTAAAAATATTAACCATCTCTTATCTTCAATCGATTTTTATCAACCCTTGGGCTTTAGGGTGATTGTTGCAGAGCTCCTCATTACAGTAATTTCTGAAATAAACTTTCTCATGGTTGTGGGCTAATGGAAGGAATGGTTTGCCCCTCTAATCTTTCCAACTGCACCCACCCAGGATATCACCTTTTCTGGGAAGTACATACAAACGGAGGGAAGGCAGAAAATGACTGAGGTCCTATTTATTTGGATAGTATGTTTATCTGCCCTAACTTAAGAGGTATGACCTATAATTGTGCTGCTTAGAAGATGGCAGGGGAAATAATTAATCAATGTCTATTTGAACCACAGTGAATGAATATAATGGCAATGAGTCTTGAGTTTTAATTTTGTGCATTTCAGATATGTCTTTATTGCTTGGAGTTCCCGAACTTGTATTAAAACTCATTAAGGTTTTGGTACAATGAACTGTCTGGTAAATGTTCTTTTTTGAGAACTGATAGAAAGCCTCTTCAATTATGTTGATTGAGAGATGGAACTCTATGCAATGAAATATCATATCCTTTTGCAGAAATTGTTACAAAGAAAGAAACATGCCTTTATCACAAGCGGTCTTCGAGAACTCTCACTCTTGAATTTAATGTCTGCTACCAACTGCTTCAATGACCAAGGATTGAGCTACTGTTGGTTTACTTGTAGCACCTGACATTACAAAAGACTACCGACTTGCCCGTCAAATATTATGGTCAATAAAAATGTAAGGCTAGCAATGCTGTTTGCCACACAATGTAAGGCTTTTGGTCGGCTGAGCACCCTTGGCGCTCATTGTGAGCCCCACGCTTAGCACCTTCTGCGCTCATTGCGATCCTCTCCGCTCATGTACTTTTGGTGGTCTGAGCACCTTTGGTGCTTATTGCAAGGGCCGGGCTGATCGCCTTTGGCGCTCATTGCGAGGCTCTCCCCTCATGTACTTTTGCTCCTCTGAGCACCATCGGTGCTCATTGTGAGCCCCGCGCTGAACGCCTTCTGTGCTCATTGCGATCCTCTCCCCTGGTGTACTTTTGGTCCTCTGAGCACCCTTGGCGCTCATTGTGAGCCCCGGGCTGAGCGCATTCAGTGCTCATCGCGTGGCTCGCAATGAGCGCCATGTACTTTTGGTGGTCTGAGCACCTTTGGCACTTATTGCAAGGGCCAGGCTGATCGCCTTTGGCGCTCATTAAGAGCCTCTCCACTGGTGTACTGTTGCTCCTCTGAGAACCCTCAGCGCTCATTGTAAGTCCCGCGCTGAACGCCTTTGGCGCTCATTGCGATTTTCTCCCTTGGTCCTTTATTTATATATATATATATATATATATATATATATATATATAAAGAGATTTTTTTTTATAATTAATAAAATAATAAATTAATATACTTTACCTATTTGTAATTAATATATGCAGCAAGCAATATCCTGAAGAGCTAACAATCTTTTTTAATGTTCCTGCAGCATACAATGTACATTTGCACTCTTGATGAGCTGAGGTATAAGTGTCAGCAATGTGTGAAGTGTGCATTGTAAATAGGCTGCGTGCCCGAGCGCAAACCATTTGTTTAGCTGTGTAATTGGGCATTTTGGAATGGTAATGTTAACGTTAGTGTTGTAAAATGGAGGCGATTGTCTATGTGTTACACGGGTGTGGAGCATTTTCCGTTCTTCCTAATAGTGTATTTTACACCTTGTACGTTCCTGTGTAAAAGTGTTATGTGCTTCACGGTGTTTTGCGTGTTTAGGTGTCGTTATTGCCACGTTTCGGGTTTTTTCATCCACCGTTTTTTTTGTCGCTTAGGTGATTTTCGAGTGCCGAAACTCTGCAAATTGTGTTTAAATTGTCGTGCAACCTCACTCCCAGATGTCCTAGCTGTACCCCCGTGCTGTGTGTTGTTTTTTTTTTTTTTTCTTTGTGTTATTGTAGTCCCGCTTTTCCTTTTTGCAAGTGTTACGGGCTGTAAGTTTTCCACGCAATTTTTTTCAAACTGCTACGAGATTTCTGTTGATGTGTAGTTCCAAACGTAGGGATGAGCGCCTACAGCGCTCATCTCCACCAGCGCAAGGAGCTCCTTGCCAGCAACTGCGGCTCTCGCTTCGCGAGCTCGAAATCGTTAGCAACAACTCGTATTGCTTACAACTATATATGTGATTTCTTAACAAGCACATCCAACTCAATTTTAAAGAATCTATGAAGTCAACACAACCCCTCTTTGATAGTGAGTCCCATAATATGACTGTCATTACTGTGAAGAACCTCTTTCTTTCTTTAAGGTAAAATTGTTTTTCTTTTCAAGGGGTGACCTCTTCAAGTGTAAACTTATTGGCATGAAAAGTTCAACCGACAAAGACATACTTGTATGTATTTATATTAAGTAATCATATCACCTCATAAGCATTTTTTTCTAGAAAAAACTGTCTAACATGGGTAGCCTCTTTTTCATAATGCAATCCCTCCATTCCCATTATTATTTTTGATGTCTTTCTGTGGACTTTTCTCTAGCAATACAATGTCGTTTTGAAGTGGTGGTCAAAACTGTACTCGATGTTCCAGATGAGGTCATACTAAGCAAATTATGTTGTGACAATTATATGTGCTTCCCTTAAATGTATAGCCCTCTTAATGTATGCTAATATGTCACTTGCCTTTGCAGCTGCTGCCTGACAAGGAGCACTGTTACATAGGTGGTTATCAAGAAGCTCTCCTAATTCCTTTTCTATCTCTGATACCCTTATATGTGTGCCAGTTGGAACTCGCTCCTGCTCTACTTGTAAATCACCATTAAATCTGTTAAAAAGAAGAGGTCTTAGAACTGAACCTTAAGAACCCTCACTTGTTAATCTCAACATGTTCCCTTTACAACAACCCTTTGCTTTTTTTTTTTTTTTTTAAAGAATTTTATTTTTCATTTTGTAGCTAGAAGTACAATTCAATAAACATTTTTGTTCCTTAATACAAAATTGTGTTTTATCTATTATTTATAAAATATAAAAAAATGGAAAGGGAGGGCAAGGTGAATAAAGGGGAAGCACAATAAGAAAGCACATAATATCCAAATGTTACAGACATAGTGTTAGTTAGCCAATATTTTGTTCATATCCTTTTTTTTTTTTTTTTAAGTAAAATACAACTAAGTTTCTATCACTGTATCCAACATTATAGCACATCAAACCAGAATTGCTTAACAATATCTGCTGATCCCTGAATATTTTTATTAGATAGTACCCGTAGATATTTATCTTGAGAGCATACATGAAATCACAGACCCCAAAAAGTTTTTCCATTTATACAATCTCTTTGAGAAGTAACTTAAATTACTCTTTAATAATGCAGTACATTTTTACATTTCATTATTTTTGTTAATCTTTTGTATAACTTTCATTTGTGGAGCTCAGTATATCTTATCATTAACACCAATAAGCCCCTCATACAGCTCAGTATATCCTATGATTAAGTGTAAAAGGCTCAGTCCTGTACCATAAAGCCCCTCATACAGCTCAGTGTCTCCTGTCATTAAATGTATAAGGCTCAGTCCTGTACCAATAAGCCCCTCATACAGCTCAGCATCCCGTCATTGGGTGTATAAGGCTCAGTCCTGTACCAATAAGCCCCTCATACAGCTCAGTATCTCCTGTCATTAAATGTATAAGGCTCAGTCCTGTACCAATAAGCCCCTCATACAGCTCAGCACCCCCTGTCATTGGGTGTATAAGGCTCAGTCCTGTACCAATAAGCCCCTCATACAGCTCAGTATCTCCTGTCATTAGGTGTATAAGGCTCAGTCCTGTACCAATAAGCCCCTCATACAGCTCAGTATCTCCTGTCATTGGGTGTATAAGGCTCAGTCCTGTACCAATAAGCCCCTCATACAGCTCAGTATCTCCTATCATTGGGTGTATAAGGCTCAGTCCTGTACCAATAAGCCCCTCATACAGCTCAGTATCTCCTGTCATTGGGTGTATAAGGCTCAGTCCTGTACCAATAAGACCCTCATACAGCTCAGTATCTCTTATCATTAGGTGTATAAGGCTCAGTCCTGTACCAATATGCCCATCATACGGCTCAGGATGTCATTAGGTGTATAAGGCTCAGTCCTGTACCATAAAGCCCCTCATACAGCTCAGCATCTCCTGTCATTAAGTGTATAAGGCTCAGTCCTGTACCAATAAGCCCATCATACAGCTCAGTATCTCTTATCATTAGGTGTATAAGGCTCAGTCCTGTACCAATAAGCCCCTCATACAGCTCAGTGTCTCCTATCATTAGGTGTATAAGGCTCAGTCCTGTACCAATAAGCCCCTCACACAGCTCAGTATCTCCTGACATTGGGTGTATAAGGCTCAGTCCTGTACCAATAAGCCCCTGATACAGCTCAGTATCTCTTATCATTAGGTGTATAAAGCTCAGTCCTGTACCAATAAGCCCCTCATACAGCTCAGTATCTCCTATCATTAAGTGTATAAGGCTCAGTCCTGTACCAATAAGCCCCTCATACAGCTCAGTATCTCCTGACATTGGGTGAATAAGGCTCAGTCCTGTACCAATAAGCCCCTCATATAGCTCAGTATCTCCTGTCATTGGGTGAATAAGGCTCAGTCCTGTACCAACAAGCACCTCATACAGCTCAGTATATCCTATCATTAGGTGTATAAGGCTCAGTCCTGTACCAATAAGCCCCTCATACAGCTCAGTATCTCCTGTCATTGGGTGAATAAGGCTCAGTCCTGTACCAATAAGCACCTCATACAGCTCAGTATCTCTTATCATTATGTGTATAAGGCTCAGTCCTGTACCAATAAGCCCCTCACACAGCTCAGTATCTCCTATCATTAAGTGTATAAGGCTCAGTCCTGTACCAATAAGCACCTCATACAGCTCAGTATCTCCTGTCATTGGGTGTATAAGGCTCAGTCCTGTACCAATAAGACCCTCATACAGCTCAGTATCTCCTATCATTAGGTGTATAAGGCTCAGTCCTGTACCAATAAGCCCCTCATACAGCTCAGTATCTCCTATCATTAGGTGTATAAGGCTCAGTCCTGTACCAATAAGCCCCTCATACAGCTCAGTATCTCCTGTCATTGGGTGTATAAGGCTCAGTCCTGTACCAATAAGACCCTCATACAGCTCAGTATCTCTTATCATTAGGTGTATAAGGCTCAGTCCTGTACCAATAAGCCCCTCATACAGCTCAGTATCTCCTGTCATTAAGTGAATAAGGCTCAGTCCTGTACCAATAAGCCCCTCATACAGCTCAGTATCTGTCATTAGGTGTATAAGGCTCAGTCCTGTACCAATAAGCCCCTCATACAGCTCAGTATCTCCTAACATTAGGTGTATAAGGCTCAGTCCTGTACCAATAAGCCCCTCATACAGCTCAGTATCTCCTATCATTAAGTGAATAAGGCTCAGTCCTGTACCAATAAGCCCCTCATACAGCTCAGTATCTCCTATCATTTGGTGAATAAGGCTCAGTCCTGTAACAAAACGCTCATCATACAGTAAAATTCCCTGCTTATTTTCCCGCTCTTTATTAGCTGGCGCCGTTCTTTTCCTTGTTTGCGTCTGTCAATTCATGTGAACGTACTCCCACGTCACTTCCGACTCAGTCTTCGCATCCTCTCCAAACTTCCTGCTATCGGAGCCGGAAGTGACGCAGGAGGTGGCGGCCGCAGCAGGAGCAGCAGCACCGGGACACCGGAGACCGGAAGGGGCGGAGCTATACCGAGTGCGTAACGTCACGGTGGGCGCCCCTGTAATATTGTAATGGGCAGGGAGGCTCCCCAAGATAGGACACGGGGATAAACCATAATATTAGAGAGAGGACCCCATATAGACCTAATGACAGTGGAGGCTGTTGCAAAACTCACACATGGATATATACTACCAGATATAAGGGACTCTGATATAGAGTGCACCGCTGAGTGAGAGGCATCAACACACACATCAGGGGACATCGATACACAGCTCAGGGGCTTCATCACACACCTCCGGTTACATCAACATATACCTCAGTGGACATCAACACACACTGCTCAGGGGGCATCAACACACACCTCAGGGGGCATCAACACACACCTCAGGGGGCATCAACACACTGCTCAGGGGGCATCAACACACACCTCTGGGGGCATCAATACACAGCTCAGGGGGGCATCAACATACTGCTCAGGGGGCATCAACACACTGCTCAGGGGCATCAACACACTGATCAGGGGGCATCAACACACACCTCAGGAGCATCAACACACACCTCAGGAGCATCAACACACACCTCAGGAGTATCAACACACACCTCAGGGGGCATCAATACACAGCTCAGGGGGGCATCAACACACTGCTCAGGGGCATCAACACACTGCTCAGGGGCATCAACACACAGCTCAGGGGCATCATCACACACTTCAGGGGGGGGGGGGGCGCATGAACACACAGCTCAGGGGTCATCAATAAACACCTCAGGGGCATCATCACACACCTCAGGAGGCATGAACACACACCTCAGGGGACATGAACACACACCTCAGGGGGCATGAACACACAGCACAGGGGGCATCGACACACACCTCAGGGGTCATCGACACACACCTCAGGGGTCATCGACACACAGCTCAGGGGCTTCACCACACACCTCAGGGGGCTTCACCACACACCTCAGGGGGCTTCACCACACACCTCAGGGGGCTTCAACACACACCTCAGGGGGCATGAACACACACCTCAGGGGGCATGAACACACAAATCAGAGGTTCATGAACACACGCCTCAGGGGGAGTCAACACACACCTCAGGAGACGTCAACACACACCTCAGGAGACGTCAACACACACCTCAGGAGACGTCAACACACACCTCGGGGCATCAATACACACCTCACGGGGGTTCAACACACTGCTCAGTGGCTTCATCACACACCTCATGGGGTTCAACACACTGCTCAGGGGGCATCAACACAGACCTCATGGGGTTCAACACAACTCAGGGCCATTAACACACACCTCATGGGCTTCAACACAATGCTCAGGGGGCAACAACACACTGCTCAGGGGGTTTCATCACACACCTCAGGGGGGATCAACATACAGCTCATGGGGCATCAACATACACCTCAGGGGCTTCATCAACACACACCTCAAGGGGCTTCAACACACAGATCAGCTTAACATACAGGTATAAGAGGGTGATTGATATAGAGCTCATTGATGAAAGATCATCAGGATACAGAGCTCACTTTTATATCAGGGCCTTACCACATAGCTCATCTTGTTATAAGGTGGGAACCCTGACATGCTTTCAGTGGTAAAAGAGGGGGGACCATAATATGAAGCTTCTCTTCAAATGAAATAATGATCCTGATCTAGATCTAACCTCAACAGGATAGAGAGGTCCCGATTAAGATCTAACCCTGATATGTAAGGACCGATCCTGATGTACATTTAATTCCAGTATAGTAGGGGGGATCCTGATGTAGATCTGACACTGATATGATAGAGGGGATCCTGATGTAGATCTGACACCAATATGACGGAGGGGATCCTGATGTAGATCTGACATTGATATGACGGATGGGATCCTGAGGTATCTTTGACACTGATATGATAGAGGGGATCCTTCAGTAGATCTGACACAGATGTGATAGCGGGTCATGAGGTAGATCTGAAACCAGTGTGATAGAGGGGATCCTGATGTAGATCTGACACCGATATGATGGATGGCATCCTGAGGTAGCTTTGACACCAATATGATAGAGGGGATCCTGAGGTAGATCTGACACTGATGTGATAGAGGGGATCCCGATGTAGATCTGACACCGATATGATAGAGGGGATCCTGAGGTAGCTTTGACACTGATGTGATCGAGGGGATCCTGAGGTAGATCTGACACCAATGTGATAGTGGGGATCCTGAGGTAGCTTTAACACTGATGTGGTAGAGGGGATCCTGAGGTAGCTTTAACACTGATGTAGTAGAGGGGATCCTGAGGTAGATCTGACACCGATATGGTAGAGAAGATCCTGAGGTAGATCTGACACTGATGTGGTAGAGAAGATTCTGAGGTAGATCTAACACTGATATGATGGAGGGATCCTGAGGTAGATCTGACACCGATGTGATGGAGGGGATCCTGAGGTAGATCTGACACTGATGTGATAGAGAAGATCCTGAGGTAGATCTGACACCGATATGATGGAGGGGATCCTCTGGCAGCTTTGGCACCGATGTGATAGAAGGGATCCTGAGGTAGATCTGACTCTGATGTGACCGAGGGGATCCTGAGGTAGATCTGACTCCAATGTGACCAAGGGAATCCTGCGGTAGATCTGACTCCGATGTGACAGAGGGGATCCTGAGGTAGATCTGACTGGTATGACAGAGGGGATCCTGAGGTAGATCTGACACCGATGTGACAGAGGGGATCCTGAGGTAGATCTGACTCCAATGTGACCAAGGGAATCCTGAGGTAGATCTGACTGGTATGACAGAGGGGATCCCGATGTAGAGCTCATTCTGATATGAAAAAGGGATTCTTATATAGTGCTCTGACAAATACAAGACAGAAATTTGCAACAGAGCTCTCCCTTTTGTGATAAGGAAAATCCTGGCATAAAGCCTACTCTGTTATCAAGATCACCCAATATGAGTGAGTGGACTCCAATATAGAGTTCTCCTTTGTATTCGAGAAGGATCCAATAAAGGCTCACCTAGATCTGAGAGGGTTCCGATATAGTAACCCCCATTGTTTGGAATTCTCATTAGACTCTCCCATAGTAATAATAATCCATGTTCTACTGCACACCCCCATATGAGAGAGGACTCTTATCCACAGCTATAGACATAGAACTCACCTCGATCTGAGAGAGAGGGGACACTGGTAGCCTTCTCATTGCAGTATGAGCGGTGGATCCTGATTTTGGACTTGCCTTGATGTGAATGTATCATGCAGATATTAATGTTGTTTTTTAGTGTCCTAAGTTGTCCTATTAGATGGTTTTTCAACAACATCCAACGAGTTCTGAGCAGAGTCTTCAGAAGTTATATGCCCTGCACAGTTTCACCTATGTGTGAGAGAACCTTTGATGTAAAAATCTTAAAAACCTCACTGCATTGTGTGTTTAATAAGTGCATCCTGCTCTGGGGAAAATGATCAGTTTCCTATATGTGAGATAAGACAAGTCTTTAGACTCCAGAGAGAGATCAGATGGCAGTATCTCTCTTGTAGGGGGTGCATGTCTTTAAGCTAATATTAATTCTCCTTACACTGCACTCTTATTGTCTGAAATCAGTGTAATGCTGGCCTCTGAATTTCCTAAAACAGAAACATGTCTCAGGTATACTCTGCATGGAGGAGTGCATTGTTGTATTGTATTCTGCTTTAAATTTTCTTCTCTGGATTTATTACTTACTGATTCTGAGATCTAAAAAGGTTGAAGTTGATGGACTAAAAGTCTTTATGCAACTTAGTTTACTATGTATCTATGATCTCTTCTCTTCCTGTAGACAGTCCAGCCGCAGAATGAGTCAGGGTGACACTAACTCTGCTGCAGTTCCTCATGTTGCTGAGGATGTTCAGGGAGACGACCGCTGGCTATGCCAGGTAAGGGTTTCTTAAGAATCATAATATATATGCAGTGAATTA